>JABCMJ010015316.1:0-27014 GCA_014822125.1 Arbutus unedo | reverse complement strand
TTGCATAAGCACGCATCCCAAACCTTCCTTGGAAGTATCACAGTAAACAGTGTAGCCTATGTTTCTCTCGGGAATTATTAGGATCGGTGCGCTGGTTAATCTTCGCTTCAAGTCTTGAAAGGACTTTTCACATGCTTCATTCCACTCGAATTTAACTCCCTTCTGGGTCAAAACTAACACGTGAAATCAAAAAAAATAGAATTCCACAACTTGTTTAGGAATAATAGGATAAAACTAATTAATGGGTCTAAATTTCCTAAATGACTTTTGGGTAAAACAAAAGAATTTACAACTCCAAAGAGGTTAATATTCAAAGCAAGTGGAAATCCCATGTGTCATGGTAACACCGAGAACCTATTTAGGAAATTTAGGAGACAATGGCAAAAATAAGAAATGTTTTGAAAAAAAATAATATACTACTGTATACTAATCGAACTCGCACGTGTACTCGCGTTTAGGTCCAATCGTTCGATGATAAAAATAAATAAATTCAATATGAATTTTTTTTAATTTAAATGAACCAAAAAAGAATGACTGATTAAAAATTATTATATGTTTAAAAAATCGGGTTGTTACAAAACCTTTCAATATGTTTAAAACATGTTTTTAAGAGTACCAGCAAAAAAATAAATTAAATAAAATATCGAAAAGAATTTGATCCAAGCTGTTTGTGTCAGTATTTATGAAAAATTATTTAGATTAAACTCTTCCTAATATTTTTTTGAGCCAAAATATCGCTATTCAAATAACAATAGTATGGTAGATATTTGACCTCATCCATAGCGACCTTTTCCGAGTGTGGAACCAAGAATAAAAGAAAATAAAATTAACTAACTGATGCTGATAGCTAGGAACCATCTGGGACGCCTCCAATAGGCTACAAAGAGGGGTAAGAAATCATGGCCACCAACTCGTAAATATCATTTGAATTTAATACAGTTAATTTTGAGGCTAAAAGCTGTGGATGAAGTAGAGAGTATCCCAATACTTTTGACCTACACGGAACCATATATAGGAGTGTTTCATTTTCATTGGGTACACAAGCAAAACTTTATCATATTGACTTGTTCTGTGTGACATACGTACAATTTAATTCTGGTTCTGGTTCAGTAAACAAGGAAACATAAATGGAAAAAAAAAACTCTATCCCTACCTTAATGAGATCATACCATTTGGAGAATAAGAATTGGGTGAAGTTCATCCACAGTGGATAACACCCTTTTTTTTATTTTTTTTGTATATTCTATCAAAAGCAGAAACACTGTCAAAAGTACTTTATCATGATTTGTTATGGGGACCAACTCCGGGGGTGTTTGGTCCATTATTTTTCAATTTTTTATTTTTGACTTTTTAATTTTTTAATTTTTTAGATTATAATCAGAATGAGTTTTGAATTTAGGAAGAGTGTTTAGAAAAAATGTACAGAATACATTTTGCAAAAGTAATAGAATGCAAAATGAAAATAGAAATGAAAATGCAAAAAGGAAGTCTAAACCTCTTTTTGAGTTGGAAAATGCAAAAAATAAGGGGCCAAACACCCCCTCCAAATGTTTTCTATGTGCCTATGGTCTTTGTAACAGAATTGAAATACCCATTATTATATTTCAAAAAGAATCAACATAAAGAATTCAGACCTTTCTGGACAACAAAGCAATTTCAAATTCAACTATTTAGATCACATACATCTGCAGTCAGATATTGTTGACAAATAAATGGTAAGATATCATCGAATTACTCAAGAAACATGATAGGGCCATGAAGTCTTCAAACAAGATGCATGTTTTACAACCAATGGAGCCCAGAAAGTCTAAAGATGTGGTAATCTTATGATGGTTTATCCGAATATAATTACAAATTGGGAGGATAAGGTCAATCCACTTTTGAAAATTCACCAGCAATGAGAAGGAGTACTCCTTTCCATTTAACACAGCTTACAAACCTGCTTGCAACTCCAACATCCTCCAACCATGCATCCAAATTGGATATAATAGTGGTAAATATGCTTCCTCTTGAATTTGAATTGCCACGAGTATGAGAAACCTTACTGCCTTTTTCCACATCCTGCATCCACAAACTGCCATAGCATTTTAAACTGGCACTATGGCCTCGGCCCCAAAAACTTAAATATGGCGTGGCGTCAAAACAATAGTAATCACTTTACCTACGGGACTGAAAAACACGTTGGGTGGGCAGTTTAGTCCACAAACATATGAAAGCTAGAGAAGGCCTAGAAATTCTTTGAACTTCCCTCCAATGATTTGTAGATACGGTATGCGGCGAAGCACATGGTGGAGTTACCTATTACTGTCAATGCTGCTTGAAGAGCCACAAGTACCTACAATTTGACCAGAACCAGGGCCATTTACAACGTCAACTTAGACACAGTAAAAGCAGAGTATACAATACTGTGCAATAGATGCAGAAACATAATTACGCATTTATAAGAAACCCCATTGTAGCTACTGCATTGTGAAAGGAGCTTGTTAGGGAGATCCCATCAAAACGGGCCAAAAAATTCAGTGGCTCCATAGCATTGGTGCCTAATGCATATATATTTTGGTTTTTGAAGGGAAGGAATACCTGAGTCAGCCTGCAAACCTACTTCAAACTCATTAAAGCTGAGGGTATGGCAGGGGTTGGGCCTAAGGGAATCATAACATACGACCACCACAACTTGAATTTTGGAACCAAGAATCACAAGATCTGTCGACTTAAATTGAATTTCATCAACACAAGGAAATAGTTGAGCCCAAATCAACACCAACACTACTCTTGTAACCCTTCAGGAAACAGTTAAGCCCAGATCAGCAATATTCCACCAGCATCTTGGCTATCCTAGCAAATCTTGAAATAGCAAATATTCCTGAACTGCCCTTATTAATGGTATTAGATAGATTAAGCATACCAAGTAAGACATAGATTAATTAAGATTCAAAAAAAAAAAAACTACCCAAATCACAAAAGCAAATTGTACTTTTGGAATATGATAAATGCAAGTTACTACTATAAAATTCATCTCTCCATAAAATTGGTACACAACATGACGTTTTGGATATTTTTCATAGTCACACTTTAACAGTTCACTGTACACATCCACGACCAACCAAGATGATAATCACAAATTTATAACTGACAAAATTTAGCAAAATATCTTATCATTTCAATAATTTACCTTGCTACAAATACAACAAGATGAAAATTTTTTCCAATGTTATAAATTGAATGCAATGATGAAATCATAAAAAGACAAATCCCCCAATTTAGATAATTATACCAAAAATCACACATTAGCAAAATTGATAAAGTAAATAAGAGGATAATAAATTTGTCTGACCAACTAGTATTTGTCGATTTTTTGCTGTCACCTATGTTGAGAACTGTTAACCACAAATCCCAACAAGTGGTTGTCAGAGCCAGGTTGCCGATCCTAGGTTCGGTTGCCTTTGGCCCAGTCAAAAAAGCACAAAAAGAACGACCCATGAGAAAAAGAAAAACAGAAAGGGTAAAATCAGGTTGAAGAGAAGAAGCCTGTGAGAATAGCGTGGCAGCCGAGGTGATGATAGGTGTATTATATCTAAAAGAAAAAACTTTTACTACAGGAATTTAGATTTTAGAAGCAAGGGTACAGACGTTGCAATCCGGGGTGGTATTGTTACAATCCAAAGAGAGGCAAACGACATTGCATCGACAAAAGATTATGTTATATGAGGAAAAGATAAAATTATATATGCAAACACTAACAAACTTTGTTAAGAGTTATTGTAGTTTTTATGTATTTGTGCTAACTATTCTCACTATTAGGATGTGAGGGTTTATTAGTCTTTTCATCTTGTACTAAATCTCTATATATATTATGTGCATTAGTGTAAATTAATGAACCCTAAACATGGTTTTTTCCTAATGACATGATATCACAACCAAACAATAAAACCCTAACCCTAATCACCGTCCTCCAGTTGTCGCCGCAGCTGTCGACCTCCCCTCTAGTCACCGTCGTTGTCTGATCTCAAGTTCTTCTCTGGCACAGACGGCTGGATTGGACTACAGAGCCAATACTTGGATCTCGCAATCAACAGGTAGCTCTCGATCTCGATCTCGCGAACTCTAGAGCCATCTCAATCTCCTCGATCTCGATGTCGCGATTGTTGTCTGATCTGATAGAGTTCTTCTCTTCAATTGGATCACGCGACCTCTAAGATCTCTTCGAACAGTCATCTCACACCTAGATTTGTTCTTCTAGTTTTTGAACAGTCGTGCCTTGATCTCAAACAAGGTGTTTTGTTTCGATCAGTATATCTCAATTTGGTAAACTGATCTCCTATTTTTGATACCGGACTTCGATCTTCTATTTATTTCACAGCTTCTTGATGATATACGTTCTGTTTTGACAAGCTATTGTCGTTGGTGAATATTGTTCTATTTTCGTATTGAGTTATTATTCCCATCCCCGTTAAGTTAATATGTGCCATCGTGGGTGTGTTGCATGATAATCAGTTGTTAGTTGGTCGTTTACTACCTGATTGTTGAGTTATTGCTATTTATTATTTATTATATTTCCCATGACTTCAAGTTTTGTTTCTACTACTCATTGGTCTTTGGGCGCACTTGCTACGTTCACGCTCTTGATCCAAGCCTGGACAAACTCAATCTCCGGTCCCTCAAATGCGTGGTTTTGGGGTATTCTCGTACCAAACGAGGGTACAAGTGTTACTCTCCTTCTCTTTGTCGTCACTTTGTTTGTGCTGATGTCACCTTTAACAAGTCTTTACCTTTATTTCTTGTGTGCTTCACCGGCTAACCCATCTCACTATATGCCTACCCTAGTTCCCTCTAAACTACTGCCTTCCGGTCGGACAACTCTATTGCAAGTGTATGTTCGTCACTCCAATGTGCCACCCACTCCACCTCAGCCTGTTGTGCCATCTTCCTCTTCGTCGCTAGATCCTTTGTCGTCTCCTACCTCTCTTCCTATTACCCTTCGCGAAGGTATTCGTATATGTACTTCTTATCTCATGGCACAGTATGTTTCTTATGATCACTTGTGTCTCCCTGGCTTTGTGCATTTGCAACTTCTATTTAGTCTGTCTTTGTTCCTAACACTGCTCAGAAGGCCTTATCTCTTTCTGAGTGCAATGATTCAAGGCAGCCACATGACGATGGAGGTCAACAGCTTTCGCAATTTCGCCAGGAACTCTACGATGATGAAAATTGCAGAGCTAATGGATGACAGAACCTTCTGGTGATGTTCGGGGAGGTCACATATCAAAACGCTCCAGCAAAAATGATTGTTTTCTGTAGTAGTGGTGGTAGATAGGTCTAAGCACCGGAGGTGGATTAATTATGGGGATGGTGACAAACAGTGACCACTTGTTTTTTTAGTTTTCAAATTTTCGTTACAAACGAGGAAGCTGTGTAAGAAGGCAACCGCAACATCTAAATAGAAAGAATGAATCGAGGTAAGGCTCTACTACCAAATGATGTAGAACAACAACAACAACAACAACAAGAGAGAGAGAGAGAGAGAGAGAGAGAGAACTACTCAAATCATTGAGTCCAGCAAACAACCTCTATGGCCCTATATATGGGCAAAACGGACTACCCTTATCTAAAAAGGATAGTAACCAAACAAACTTAACTTCCTAATATAAATTAAAAGTAGCAAATCCAAATACAGATTTTGCCATAATCAAACAGTCTTTTTATTTCCAAGTATATCCAAAAATTTCTCTTTCCATTCCACATCACAATATTCAAACCGGAATCTTGATCTCCGAAAGGCACAAGTGTTTTCCTTATGATCTTAGCTTACTCACCTTGGTAGGCACTCGCCACTCCTACTCTGCCCGTATGCCTTCACATTCAACCCAGTTCATCACTTTTGTGCTATTTATGCTTAATCATTGCGAATACCACTTGACCCCTACAGTAAAGAGTAGATTTGTCACCTCACTCGATGCTGAAATGAATGTTACTACTTGCTTTCTTGAATTGCAACTTAATTCCTTGTACTAAAACATTGCTTGAACTGTGACTGTAAGCAGGATTTTAAGGCAGAAATCAGCAAACATGGGTTCGTGTCCTCGGATTTGAAACTCACAGGGTAAAGACTAAGCTGTTGTAGGAAAAAACATGCCAACCACCCAAAAGGTAATGCAGTAATTTGCTGGAGAAGAATGCAATTAAATATCAAAAACCCTATGATTATAATTGCTGACATGTATCATGCCCTCCCACCCCTATATCCTCGCAGTAGTCCCTAAAAACAAAGGCAGTTAAAAGAGCGTAGGGAACAAGTTCAGGAAATGCCCAGAACCGAGGATTTACGAGTAAATTACTAGAAGATTTTCTCTTGTTTCAAAGCTATTTGTTTTCTTGTAAGAGGTTTATTACGACATATTAAAATAGCTGCTTGTTTTTTGAAAATTTGTCGAAGGATAGAAAGGAACGGAGTTGTCTATATCAGCTATCTTACCCAATGACACCATTAACTCAATCGAATAATCCAGTCACCAAAAGCTTGGAAACAGAAATTCAAGACTTTGTTCCTCAGAGTTATAAAAGAAATGCCATGTGCATGCACAAAATGCTCCGCCAAGCAACGGTACCTGAATCAACTAACCAAACATAAGAAATGAGCTTGTAAAGGAAATTGTTCTTCAAAAGTAATCACTAGGAAGGTACTTTCTTGCCCAGTACTTGCAACAGTTGAATGTTAACACATGCTACATGAAACTTAAACCATGAATATCCAAACTGTATACAAGTCAAAATCAACATGCAATCAAGAAATGTTGAAACTTTATGGACAGATAAAGCCAGTAAAAGGAACAGTTGTGACCATCAAAAACTTCAACTTGAGCAAGATATTTGACTTAATAAACAAGGAAGAATCTATGAAAGGCCAGATTATTCAAATTCACACGAAATTCCGTAGTTCTTCTCATCTCTGGTCAATTAGAAACTTGAAGCAAAAAGGAGGACAAGTTTGGCAGAGGCAGATACGTCAAGAGAACAAGGGTTTTCTTGATTTTGGGAGAAGAGATGGTCCCTGAATACCATTCTCCGTCTTGTCCAAAAATTGGTTGTGGTTAAAAACCAAAATTAAATATTGACCAAGTTAACCTGACTCAGAAAATAATCACCCCCTCTTTCAAACCAGATCCTAATGCTGTGAAGCGTACCTACAGGTGGAGAGGTAATAGAAAGATGAGGGGAACTGAATGAGATACGCATTAAAACAGGCAAGGTAAAAATGGAAGTTATAGTCAGATCAGCTATGGTAAAGAGATAAAACAAGAAGAGAAGGGTTTCCAGAGTTTCCTCTCAAATGGGTTCAAGAAAACCAGAAATTCATGGTTGATTATGGCAATAATATTTGAGGAGATGATTGCAAGGCTATGCTTTGAAATAAGGTAGCGTTGGCTTTAAAATTCTGGAGGAGTGGAACAGAGCTGCAATTATGAAGCACTTGTCAGCCTTGAGTAGAAAATATGACTCCCTATGAGCTAGATGGGTTGACACCTAACTAATAAAAGGACAGAGGTTATTGGGCATGAGTATTCCAGTTGCAGCTTCCTGGCTCATCAGAAAACTTCTTAGACTTAGAGCTTTGCGTCAATCATTAATAAATTATATCATCGGGGATGGTAACGGCACATATCTGTGGTTGGATAATTGACATACAATGGGAGTACGTGACCCTTATTAAAAAAATATGGGGATACGGCGGCTTTTAATTTGGGAGGAGCTTTGAGAGCCAAAGTCTCTACTTATATAGCTCAAGCAAATTTAGGTGGCCAAGAAGGAGCAACAGGGTCATAGTGGAAATACAAGCCAGTACCCTTAATCTTCTTCCTCAGTATAACAGTCCACAAGAGATGGAGTGAATTCTCAGTTAAAGTTGTGGAGTTATCTGTACACTCCTTGTGAGGCCATTAGAGGTAGAAAACATGGCATGACTGACTTTGGTTTAGCAAAAATGTTCCTAGATGGAACTTCTAGACGGGGGTCATACACGTATCATATCCATATCGGATACCAATAGTCACAGATACACATCCAAAAAGTATCCACAATGAAAATATTATTTTTTTGACGTACCGGATACTTTTCGGATACTCTAGATAACGTATCTAAAAATTTTATGAAGGTAATATTGTGGCACTTCTTGCATAGTATTAGGGCAAAATTATTTCAAATAATGAAAAATATAAATTTTTCACATTTCACTTACCCTTTAGAGAGAGATGAAGTCAAATGAAACATATCATCATTTTTGTAGTATATTGGATATTCTTATCGTGTCACTTGTGGTTTTTAAATCATTCAACGATGGCTTATCCGCAGATCAAGGGACAAGCAGAGGCCTCAAACAAGACCATACTCAGCGGGACTGGAAAAGCGGCTAGAAAAGGCCAGAGGAAAATGAGTAAAAGCGTTGTCGAGGGCGTTGTGGGCTTATCGAACCACTCTACGGCAAGCCATTGGCAAACTTCTTTCACTCTAACTTATGGAGTGGAAGAGGTCATTCCGGTCGAAATCGACCTCGCAACCATGAAGACCATCAACTTCAACATGGAAGGAAATGATGCGGCACTGGCGAGGGATCTAGACCTTGTTCAACCTTGAATGCCAAGATACCATGACAACTAGCAACCAACATGCCCTAAATAGAATGCGCGAAGAATGCAATTGCATTCCACGCACATACAGCGTTTACAGTTACGTCGTGAAGCAAATGAATGTGCAGTGGAGGCTTGGGTTGAAGATTCACAAAGGTATTTCGCATGGAGCCGAGAGGTGAAGCCTTCAGCAAATGTCATTGCGCAAACAATTTTCTCTTCTACCATAAATCATCTGCATGAATCTTGCTTCGGGACCTCCGCCAAGTACTCTCGACACTTTCTTCGAGCTTGTTGCGATGGATGAATAGGTCGGGCCATTCAACTGTGAAGAGTTGGCTTACTCGCTGCACGATATTAGACATCTATCGAGCTACGAAACGATCTTGGGTGGATGATGGTGACCAGTTCACCTATCCATTAAACTCCCGTCTACGGTGATCACTTGTTGCAGTAACAACAATGCGTGAAGAGCGGGCTTACTCACTTACACGACTACCTGTACTGCTAGAGCATTGCGCATCCTTGAATGCCAAGATAACACGACAACTAGCAATCAATATACCGACTAAAAACCCCCAAATTAGCACACGCCCTAAGTAGAATGCACAAAGAATGCAATTGCATGTCCACACACATACGACGTTTACAGTTACGTCGTGAAGCAAACAAATGTTTGGTGAAGGGTTGGGTTGAAGATTTATAGAGGTATTCCACGATGAGCCGAGAGGTGAAGCCTTCAGCAAACGTCGTTGTGCAGACGATTTTCTCTTCTACATAAATCATGTGCATGAACCTTGCTTCGGGACCTTTGCCAAGTACTCTCGACACTTTGCTTCGAGCTTGTTGCGGTGGATGAATAGGTCGGGCCATTCTAGCAAGGCAACAATATCCACTCAAAGGATGTTTGGTTCCAATCCAACATGAAGTAAATATCTTGTGCCTAATCCTATAGGACTTTGGCTCAACAAAAATGCGTTCTCCCTCCTATTGTAAAATGCCAAGCTATATTCCAACCATAGAATCGACCGATGATCGTCACGTGGATCGATGCTCCTCGTCGAGATCGGACCAGACCTCGGCCATACTATCATCCTGTTAATCCTAGATCCACTGTTGCATCTTCACATCTGCTTGTCTTGAACCAATATTCCCCTTCCATTCTTCTCTTGAGCCAATTTTTGTTTCAAATGTCCGTAGATGAAAATTTTGAGGGCTTAAATTCCCTAAACCAAAGTGCCAACTATAGAACGCATTTATTGAATGCATTATACGATAAATACTATAAATGCCTGTGTTCAATGCGTAATTATAAAACGCATTCAGGGAGTGCGTTACACTTTCTGCCAACAAGCAATCCATGATGGCAACACTATCTTACGTGGACATTAACGCATATGGGGTCTACATTTTGTGCTATTTTACAAATTCGTTTGGAATCACCCTATTGCACAAATTGGTTTGGCCAATTGTGCTATTTTGATTAAGAAAAATCCAAATTTCAATTATACAGTTATTTATTCTATATATAAAGGGAGAGCACCATTTTGGTAGCTCCTAATTTTGTTATTGTGCCTATTTTTCAATTCCTACATTGTCTTAAAAAATATTCCTAATTATTTTTGAGTTATCTTGATTACCACATAACCATAAGGGAAAAAAAGACAACTTATTTTCCACCAAATGCTCCACATAACTGCCCACTATCACCACTATCAAACAAGGTCACACTTTTCAATTAACGACAAACTTCTTCAACTAATCCCTCCCATGACAAACTTCTTCAACTTATCACTCCCACGACGATTCTTTTTGCAGATTTTTTTTCTTTTTGACTGTTATGGACTTCTGATATATTGAATGATGTTCAACTTGTGTGTGCCCCGACCTCTAGTGATTATAAAGCTTCTTTTCCGATACAAGTTCCTTGGTTCAAACATGAATGATGAAAAAAATAGAACAACCTAAAGGAATCAGAAACGACTATTCTGGAATTAATTCAACGAATTGACGCAATTAACTTACCATAGCCCAGGAGAGCCCCTTCCATGATTCATTCCCAGATTTCTCCCCATACTGCCACACCAGCACCATTGCCAAAATCCTTTTCATTTAGACCAAAAATTATACTTATTTTTCCTGTTTCAAAAATATTCAGTTGCTCATTTGATGTGTGTGTGTGCGCGCGCGTGAGAGAGAGAGAGAGAGAGAGAGAGGCAGTCACCATTCGACGACACTGGAGACATGGATGGACCAGGTGGGAAGTGAAAGGGCATTGGATGGTTCGTTGAGTTGCAAAGAAGAACCCAACAATGGCAAGTCGGCAGCGGATGCGGGTCCCACGAGGGATAAGGCTAACCCAACTCCCAAAATAGCCGCCACAGCTTCCTTGTCGTGAATCATGCTGTTGCATTTGATAGGTTTTAGGTACTGGCTCAGTCGAGATGCGGCTGCTACTCGAAACGCTGAAGATGGCGGATATGTAGCAACGGGGGTTTGTGCGGGTTTCTGAAAAACGATTCTCGGAAGAGACAGTAAATTTGGAGTCGCCATGGTCAGGTCTTCGGGGTTCACCAAAATATGTCAATGGTCGAATTCTTATTTAAATATTACTTTTTTGCTAAAAAAAATCTTCACCTACTTCGCGCGAGATTATGAGAGCTGCTGCTCGCCCCCATATTACCAAAAAGCTTTTATGTTTTCTTCATTTATTTGAGAGCTGCTATTCTCTCCTCAGCCGATTTTTTTTATTTTAAGTATCTGTGTGATATCGAAATAAATTTTATATTGTGTAAATTTTTTAATTTGAAAAAATATAAAAAAGTAATCACCAATTAAAAATAACATTTAAAAATTAAATCGCGAGATCAGTTATTAAAAAAATATTATTATTATTTTTAAGTATTCAGTAATACCTAAAAATTTAAGTATAAATATTTAAATATATATTTTTAAATATTTAAATATTCTGTAGTACTTAGATTTTTAAAAAAAAATTCACCTCTTTTTTATTTAAATATAAGGACAAAAAATATAAGTGTTCTGTTATAAAAAATAGAGGCAAAAAAATTTAAAATATCATTTGTAATTATCGTATATTACGTGATGTGTTATTTTTTTTATGTTTCGCTTTAATAATTAGTACTTCAAAATTATATTTAACAAAATAGATAAGTTGAACAAATATTACATTCTCTCCACTTGAAAAATTACTCTCATTTGACCAACTATCTAAATTTGAATGGTTTTAGTCAACCATAATGTTATGTGAGTTAAAAAAACAGATATTAAGAAATGAAAAACAAAATAACAATTAATTTTGGTCTTTTTTTAAATTTCATTTTATTTTTTATATCAAAGAAATGAAAAAACATAAAAAAATAACAAAAACTAAAAAATATCAAAATAATAGCCATTGTTGTAAAAATAATTATTCAGTCCAATTAATTCACATTGATTATCATTGAGAAATTTTTTTGAATAAAGTAAGTTTTAATTCCCTAATTTCTCACAATGTTGCAATTGAGAGAAATTAATTATTTTATACTTCACATTTTAATTTTTCTTTACCAAAAATAAAAATTTAAGGATCCATATTTTTAAATACTTGAACTTTAGACCTTACTTTTTTAAGTAAGAAATTTTACTACTTGAACTACATCACAACTAAATTAAACTACTTCATATTTATTATTTATTATCACCTCCGCAAATTCTTTCTAATCAAAGAAGAGTTACTTTTTTGGAGAAGAAAAATAAAAAGAATTAATTTTTCAAAATCTCAAATAAAAAATAATTAGCATGTGATGACCTAATACACAAAATACATTAGTGGAATTAATTACATCCAGTAACTCGAGTATTTAAGACATATTATGCGAATTAGTATGAGTCTTATGGTATAAAAATTTTAATGTAAAAACGAATAACGTACTTATCTTCAAAATAAAAAAAATAATTATACTCATCTCATAAAAACAAATAAAGAATTAGTGTGAAGACAAAAAGTTTATTGATTAAAAAATTCAAAATTTTTAAACATGATTTAATTGATAAATTTTAAAACTAACTGCTATCTCCAATTTTATAAGTTCTTAAAAAAAATAAAGAATTACTGCAAAAATAAAGAGTTAAATTAATTAATTATTTTTTAAAAAACTTACATATTATTATTATTATTACTTATTTAAATTTTATTTTTAATTATATATTTTTATTAAAATCAATGTGAAATAGTAAAAGGGAGGATGGTGATATTTTTATAATTTAGAGAGAAAATAAAGGGAGAGTAGTAGTTTTGCAATTACAGAAAACATGTTAGGTATTTGTTGAGGAGGGGTGTAACTTTTGTCTTGCGGGAGGTGTGAGTAGCAATTTTCCGATATTATTAATAAAGAGAGTTGATTGTTTCCCTCCCAAAACTAAAATATCCATTTTTCTTTTTCACTTTTACTGAATTTGATAATTCTTATTTTAAGGATTTATTTTAGGGAAGAACTGTTTTTCATCCATTTATCAAAATGTCCATATCCATCATTCATTCATTTTTTAAGTGTTTTGTAGTATAAAAATAAATCTCGTGTTTGTGAAAATTTTTATTTCAACAAAATATTAAAAATTTATCGTTGATTAAAAATAATATTTAAAATCAATCGCAAGCTCAATTATTGGAAAAAAAAATTTTGTAAGTATTTCATGATACATAAATTGAAGAAAATAAAATGTTAGCAAGAAGAAAATCAAACTTGACTTTTTTTGTAATTTTTTATCTTTATTTATTTTTTAATTTTATTAGTTTTGCGTCAAATATTTAAAATTATTGATTCGTCTATTAAATTATTCAAAAATATTTATATTCATCACATATCCTAATGCTGCCAATTTTGGAGAGAGAAAAAATGGCCAATGTCGCTTATTTAAACCTCTTTTGATTGTGTTTTTTAAATTTTATTTTTAAAAAAATATTAAAAATTTATTGTTGACTTCAAAAATTATTTTGGAATTAACGTGAACTCGTAATATTCTGGTAAAGGGTTATTGAATTATAGTAAAGTACTTGTTGATTTATATTTTATTGTTACTTTTTTTTTGTTGATTTATAAAACAATGTTAAAAATCTCTTAAATCATTCAAAAATATTTATATTTATCACATGTCCTAATTCGCCCAATTTTAGAGAAAATAAAGTGACCGACAATACTCATTTGGACCCCTTTCTATCATACTTTTCAAATTTTATTTTCAAAAAATACAAAATATTTACTGAAATATTTTGATAAATAATTATTGAATTATGGTAAGGTATTTGTTGACTTATTTTATTACTAATATTTTTTGTTGATTTATAAAATAAAATTAAAAATCTATTAAATCATCCAAAAGTATTATATTTATCACATGTCCTAATGTGCCCAAATTTAGAGGAAAAAAATGATCATTACTGCTCATTCAAATCCCTTTTGGTCATGCTTTTTGAATTTTATTTTTAAAAATATATTAAAAATTTATTGTTGACTTAAATAATTATTTCAAGATTAATCGTGAGCTCAGAATATTTTGATAAAGGACTTTTGAATTTCGGAATTTTTGTAACTTGGTTAATTCTTTTTCCTTTCAAAAATTGTTTTCCTCTAAAAAAATAGACTATAAAAAAATAGATTGTTTTTCTTAAATTATTTTTGCAAACCTAAAATATGTTTTTAAATTGTCGAAACACAAATAACATAGAGTAAAGTGCAATAATATGACTCTTATGGACTTACAAACTATGACTATGACCCAAAAATCGATTGCATCAACAACTAAATTAGCGCTAGGCTAGTGTGAGTCTAGATATGACAAGTTTACTAACTTTTGTATTAACATAACCTGCATTCTAGTATAATCAAATGATAATATTATGTGATATGTGAATCTAGCTTTTAAACTTGTGTTGTAACCATGCACAATTATCAAATAATAATATTATATGAATCAAACTTTTAGGCTTACGCTGTAACCATGTACGACAACATTATATGATCTACGGTAACACCAGTAAATTAGAGAGCGACCCCAAATATATAGTCGATGTGATATCACCCATTGGATTACCTGGTTAATAATCTCCATTCTTATTACTTCACCTTATCGCTAGAATCTTAATCATCTCCCTACCGGACAGGGTGCCGTATTTATCTCATAACCATGCCGTAATATTTTTACGTTTTCAAGTTTCCATAATGTCATGATTCTTTTTAAAGTCTTAATATGTCATGCTCAGTCTATAATCAATTCAGTAGCATAGATGTATATGTATCAAAATAACAAATTATTCATTTCCATTGTAAGATGTAAGTGAGTAAGTCATATACAAGACTCACCTGAAGTTAGCCTGCACTTTCTTTATACTAATTCAGCCGGATGATTCCCAATTTTTGGATCTATCAAAATAAATAAAAATTACTAATTGTCAACAATTCTTAAAAATATATACTAACTTAGTGATTCGAGTCGCATAGTTATTCAGACTCCTTGATTTGTAAGGGCATAAAGTGTAATTTGACTTCTAGGGCAAAATATTCAATTTATTCAAATTTAACAAATGGCCCCGAGAGCTTTCTCGGGATTCGGGTCAATTTTATTACTTAATCATTAGTCTCATTTCTATATACTAGGGCTCGGATGACCCACATTTGATTGATTCGATCGCCGGTTACTTAAACCGTAAAAGGGTATTTTTCGTAATTTTGCTATCGGCCGTCTAAAAATGTAATCGAGGCTGAACCACATTATTTTAAGTCCTTAATTACATTCAAAATCTAATTCCGTAGTCGGTCCGTTCGTGTGGTAATTTTAATGTCAATAGGCTAGCGAATAAGTAAGAATGATATTTTGGTAATTATACTCTCCGGTCTCCGAAACTCGGGACCGAGACTGGGCCCGGGCATTATTTAACTCCAATTTCATTTTGATATAGTTAAATTCGTGATTCGATTAACGGATGTGGCGATTTATGTGGGCACATAAGTTAGGTTTCTAGAGAGAGAAAACCCCCAAAAAGAGACAATTTTTGGTAGCGACGTGAGGATCGTTTTTGCGAGCTACTTAGGTCTCAAGAAAAACCTGATCAGTCTAAGTTCAAGAGTTGATGTTTGTTTACAACTTTCATCTTCTGAGAGATAAATTTTAACTCTTAGAACATCAAGATCCAAGATCCCGAAATTGACAAAAAATCTAAAAAAATAGTGTTCATCAAGGCTATGAGTGGTTTTCATAGCATGATTTTAATAAGTTCAAGTCATCATAGAGTCAATCCATTCCGTCTATGTTTAAGAAAAAATGTTTATGTCAAACTTTTATTTTTTGAAAAATATAATTTAAGCCCCAAAACATCAAGATATAAGTTTCCTAAGTTAACCAAAAATCTAAAAAAATTATGAAAAAATGTAATTTTTTCAAAGTCGCGAGTGACTTTTGTAGCATGATTTTCTAAGGGTTCTAACGGTCCGAGAGTCGATCCATTCCGTTTATTTCGAAGACTAAGTGTTCAACTATGATTTCAAACAATAAAATCTAGATTAAACTATATAAAATATTAAGATCTAAAACTTCGAACATAAGAAAAAATATACGCTTACAAGGGTGTTCTATCTCCTTTCGTGACAAAAAACTTGGTGGCCGAACATGGTGGCTCAGCCATGAATATGGCAGTCTCGAAGGAGCTCTGATGTGTCCGAATATGGATGGTGATGTAGAGGTGGTAGTCATGTAGTGGTAGAAGGTGGTGATGGAGAAAAATAAAGAAGAAGAAGATGAAGTAGAAGTAGAGAGGTGTGAATTTCTTAGTGAGAGAGAGAGATCCTGGAGACAAGTTAGAGAGAGAGAGAGAGGGCCTTGAGTTTTGTAGGGAGGGAGGGATTAAACAAAATGTATGCTCATGCATGTATGTATAATGTGATACAAATAATAATTATTTGGGTTAATAATTACATGAGCAAAACACTCCCTATATTTTGTAAAAAAATGAGATTTGAATTTGACTTTGATGGATTTTCAAGGGTCAAGGGCTCGAGCGCGAGCGTAAGATGCTATACTATCCCGAGAAACTATTCCGGTACAAATCTTCAAAAAAATATGAAAATAGATCGAGTGATTCAGAAAAATACAAGAATCATCATGGCGTGCTTGGATTTCTCATGTGAGTATTTGTTATTATATCAACATCTTAATACGTCACAAAATTAACGTTTTTAATAAACGTAGGTCCCAAAATTGAATTTCTTAAATCGAAAAAAAATTAAATTACCTTATAATTATAATTATCCACATTGTGTCTGAATTTAAATAATTAAATTAGAGTCGGAGTATTACATGTAGGGTGAGGTTGAGTGAGAGTGCGGTTAAGGGTTGGAGTAGGAGTGTGGGATTGGTCGTGACGAGATGGGGGATGGTCGTGAGGCGATGGTAGTGTATAAATGTGAGTGTGTGTGTGTGTGTGTATATATATATATGGAGAGAGAGAGGGTGTGTACACACACAGAGAGAATGTATGTATGCATATAATATGTACCTGAAAATATACATATGTATAACATAAACACACACACACACACACATACGTATATGTATGTCGTGCACGCATATGCATCCACTCACGATTAAATGCGCTAAGAATTTAAATAGACTTAAAAAATGTGTAATAGTAATTATTATTAAATTTTGAAATTTTAAAAATTTTCGGGCCTTTAGAATTTATTCATCAAGATACATATATGCAAATGCGAGTCATTCATCTATAAGTGGAGCCCTTATTTGGTCAAAATTTGGGGACGATGAAAGCCTTGAGTACTGTAGATAGATACTCTTCTGATTCAAAAACTCACATTGGTAAGAGGAGGCATTCGAGCCCTAAAGATTACCATGTCCATCTTACACAAAACTAGGCATTTTTAGAAAAGCAACAGGGCTTGCACAAAGACCTGCATTATCTTGGTGCTCTAATCCCCTGCCGTCGAGCACTACAAATGAACCTTGGAAGTAGTACTAGATATAAGTAGAAAAGTAATTAAGAATAATGTCAAACAATTAAGAATAATAACATTGCAATCACAATAAAAAATAATCGTATTCAATTCAAAACAGTGTGCAAACTAAGTCAATAAAGTTACGACACCAATAATACTCCCATGCAAATTGTAAACCAATAAACGATTACAAGTTTTAGTACAAATTACAATCGATAAATAATATAATTTTATTTTTAAAATTAACCTTTATCAAATCGGTTTGGTCTGGTCCAGTCCGGTTCCTACATGTTAAAAATTAAAACCAAATCGAAATTTTTTAAAAACTCAAACTAGACCAGATTGAACCGATTTGAACAAAAAATCAGATCGAACTATCGATTTGATTATATTTATCAGTCCGATCCTGTCTACCAATTTATATTTACACCTCTAGTAGTAGATATAAACGAGCAATGAAACGAACTGGGGTAGAAAACAATAGAATGTTGGTTTAATTGTCACTATATTGGAGATGTTGAGGGCCAAGTCACATGCCCTGTGCACCCAAATCGAGGGATTTGGGCCAGCGACGTGTCAATTTGACAGCCAAAGGAGAACATGAAGCGAAGAGAAAGAGGTCCACCACCAACCTTTTGACACTTGGGACTCCGAATGAGGGGCCCAAATCCCTCAATGTGGGTGCATAAATTTTATTCCATAATGCTGATAAATGTAAGAACACAAAATGCCGATAACTATAAAGACATTAAATGCTAAATCTAAAACTCATTGGCGAATTTTTGATATCTACAACTAGATATACAACAATACATAATAAAATGCTAAGTAATACAAACCAACAAAGGCTCTGCGTCCCGCTTCCCCTCCTAGCCACGAGACAGTGCTCGTGACAACCTCCAGTATTATAAGTCGGTGCTCTCTGCTCCCACTAAGATTGAACATGATGCTCGACTATGGGGTCGAGGGGAGTGTTTAAACTCTCGACTTATGTGACGTCCTTCAACATCTATTACGGTTTAGCCTCTGTCTTTCATAGAGTAATTGTCGCTGTCTAGAAAGAGGAATGAGTACAATTTTTTCAAACAACACCTCAAGGGCGTCTTTGGGGATCTCTTATTCAAACTCCTCCACTAGTACAATCCCTTTGTCTTCACCAGTAATTCCACCCTTCTACACTTCACTTACGACCTATCAGTATTATTCGTCTCGATAACTTACTACCACATCATAGTCAATCTACCTCAGATCTGTAAATGATGAACTCCTGCTTGTAGCACCTAGACCACAATGAATACCTAGCGCTGCTAAGTGGGTGCAACAAAGGTCCATTCACAAAACTAGTGGAGGCCTCCCTTACTAAACCCATGGCAAGGTACTCATACCATATTGCTACCCTTATATCGCCTAACCCACTGGCTCAACACCGTCCTTTAATGTATGGGACTTTGTTCAGAATAAGAACTAATCAATAGCACTCTCTACAGAAACGGTTCATAATACCTTATTTTCATGGCATGCTTCTAAATAAGCTACACCAATTGCTACAACAAAAAGGCATATTCCCCCATTTAATTCTCCGTATTTAAAAAAAATCCCAATAATAATTAATGAAAAATCTCCCCCAAAAAAGTGATAAGCGTGAACACCACCACACACTCACAATGGAGTCCGGATCCTTTGTCTCACTTCTTTGTTTTATCCTTCTACACTCGCCACCTCACTACAACTCTAAACCTATCAAAATTCTTCCTAACTCTATTTACTAACATAATACATAATCATTAAATAACAAAATTGTAATTATGATAAAAAAACATATGAGATAAGATTGCCTTCGAAAGTAAAAATACAGAATTTTTATTTTTTTCATTGCTTTTATAATTGTTTATGTTCTTTTTTTGCATCGTAAAGAACATTAGAAATAAAATAATACAAATTATAACCAGTTTAAAAGTTAAAATAGTATATGCCCAAGCGTAAAAAATGCTAAAACATTAATCATAAAGGTTGCACTATAAATCATGTACATTACAAAACAGGGTATGTTTTGATTTATTTTTCGTCTTTAGTATTTTTTTAAATTTTTGAACATAATTTTATACTTTTAGATTCTTTTTATCAATACGAACCAACAAATTCCAAAAAATTAATAAAAATATAACAAATACAAAATAAAATTGAATAACGACAAAAAAAGAAGAAGATAATTTTGATCTAATTTAGCAGCGATTTTTGTTTCGAATTTTTTTTACAATAATGATAATTTTGTTATTTGAGAAATACGCATTCTATTAGGAAATAGAGTTGATAAATTTAGAGTTATAGTGAGGTGGTAAATGTAGAAGGGTGGGACAGAGAAGTAGGACAAATGATCTGAACTTCTCACAATGAGTTCGGATTCTCTGTCATACTTTCTTGTTTTACTCTTTTGTCTCACCCTTCTACACTCGTCACCTCACTATAATTCTAAACCCATAAAAAGTTTTCTAACTCTGTTTAGTGTTTACTAACAGAATACATTCTCTTTAAATGGAAAAATTGCAACTAGGGTAAAAAAATCCCAGGAGCTAAGATTGCCTTCAAAAATAAAAATATAGAACTCTTATTTTATTTTCTCATTGCTTTTATAATTATCGATGTTTTTTTTTGCATCATAAAGAACATTATAAATAAAACAATACAAATTACAATCAATTAAAAGTTAAGATATTACATGCCAAGCGTCGAAAACGCTAAAACATTAATCATAAAGTTTGCACCATAAATTATGTGCATTCCAAAATATGGTATATTTTGATTTATTTTTCGTCTTTAGTAAATGTTTTTAAAAATTTTAAACATAATTTTAGATTTTTTTCATCAATACGAACCAATGAATTTCAAAAAATTGATAAAAATATAACAAATACAAAATAAAATTGAATACCCACAAAAATAGTAATAATATAGATAATTTAAACCTAGCATTGATTTTTGTTTCGAAATTTTTAATTTTGTTATTTAAGAAACAGAGTTTTAAAAGAGTTGTGATACATAGAATTAATGTGATGTGGTGAGCGTAAAAAGATGGAACAGAAGAGTAAGAGAGGAAGTAGGACAATGAATCCGGACTCACACACAACCCCCTCCCTCTCTCTACATATACAAAGAAATCCAGCTAAAATCACCCAAATCGCTCCGATTGCAGACCCTTCATCCCTTCTCTCTCTCTCTCCCCCTCTCTCAATAGTGTGCAATTGGGAGCCGCGAGGTTGTGGTCTGTGAGATCCCTTCGCCCCTTTTTTCTCCCCCAACGCAGTCCGTAGTCAATGTCACAAAGCTTCAGTACGTCATCCAGATCTGTTGCAAGGCTTTAGCAGCGTATGATTTTGCCATCTCTCTCTCTCTCTAAGTATACCGTATATACATCTTCTGAGTTTTTAATTTTTTTCGATACAGATCTGAATGTTTTGTGTTGCTTTGTGTGCGCTGACCTTTGTGTAGATCTATTTTATCTAGCTTGTTTCCAAATCTGTAATGTAAGTCAGTGATGTTGTATACCGAAATTCATAGGTTCTAGGTCGTTTTACCAAAAATAGAGGGGTGCTATATATATTCACGGAGCTTTTATATTTGAAAACTTCATACTCGTATAAAAAAAATTAACATAAGCATGAAAAAAACATCTTGGATGCAGCGTAAAGGTACCAAAATGAATGCCATGTTCCAACACTGGCTTCTATGCCCTTGTTTGCAAACAAAATTTCGGTTCATAAACTCTGCTTTCTTTCATTTGATTTTGTAGGGGTTTTGTTGTTTATTATCAAGGAACATTTCATAAACAGGTGTTCAAAATGATTGCAACTCTAGTATACACATTTTAGAGATAAATGAAAGATAGTATCTATAGCTATGGGTACAAGTAAAAATGAAAATTCAGAAGAGGCGTGTGTATCGATATACACTATTTAATAAATTGCACTTGACTAATATTTGACTACTCTGGTTCTCGGGTGTAGGGATAATATCAATTCCCTATGCACTTTCTCGAGGGGGATGGCTCAGTTTAATTAGGAGATATGCATCTTGATGAGGACCTAGGATATGTATTCACCTGTTTGAACTAAAGCAGGATATGCATCAAGCTGAAGGTAACATTTGTACAAGTCATTTTCGTATTCGGTAGCAAACTGCAATAATACGTGGATTTAGCTATTGTATTGTCAATGTGAGAGTCACCTGTTCATTTTCAAGTCATTTTTGTATTGATTACCTTGAAGTGCAGTCAAGTTCTTCAACCTTGAGCTTTCAAGCAAAAGATGCTGTGCCAAGTTGTCCACAATTTTTAAATTTTGATTGTTATTTCATTTTAGAGATACTTAATGCCACACACCATTGTTGCCTCATCATATACCAGTACTCCTATAACCCTATTAGACGTCTTGCACAATAAAATCTGGACCAATATCACAAGATTGATTTCTAGTTGTCTTATTTTTTGTTTCCGTTTTTCTTTTACAACATTACAACATGTTTCTACATTGTTTTGCAATTCCTCAAGTTGACAACTCATGAAGCTTTGTAAGATCCAATATATTATGTCTTAATTCAATATCCTACCGAGTAAGTACCGAATCCTTCGACTTTATAATTTAAAGAAAAAGAAAGAAAAAGTTCGTTGTACAATTATGAATTGATTCAGATTCTCATCATTGCTTTTGCTTAACTATATGTGAAGAGTGAGTTTAGCTGCTGATTGTGTCTTCTCACATTAATGATGTTAATTTTAGCGTAAAGAGCTTTATGTGCTTTTATATTAGATTGCATACTCTACCGGTCTAGCCTCATGCAAATCGGTTTTGCTTTTAATAGTTGTTCATTGTATATGTTGTCCTTCTCTCTGTCAATTTTTAGTGAAGGGAATGGTTTTGATTCCTGGTTATAATCTTTCTTAGTTGAATTAAGTGTTCATTTTTTGAAGGGGTGATGTAATTTGAATCATTGGCTCACTTGCTTTTATCACTTTGTCAGCTTTAGTTTTAGTCTTTAAAAGAAATCTCTGTAAGGTCAAACTCAGAGCAATTTTCTATGGTATTTGGCAGGAAATGATGCTAATGCTGCTATCCCACGTAATCGTGTTGGGCAAATATCTCATGGTGTATTACTTGGAGTTTTTAATGTTGGATATCAAGGTGAAGGCGTTGTGCCAGATCTAACTCGGGTGTGTATGGAGCCTTTGGCCTGTGTGGTACACATTGATTATATCATAGATGGATTGTCTGTTTTGGCAGGTGTGTAATCTTCGGTGCTTCGTTGCTTGACTTTCAGGTCATTGGGGCAGTTTTGAATTCGATTGGACTTGGGAGCCAGAATGCTACTAATGTTAGTGCAACTCCAATATCACTCACTAAATTAGCTAGTGAAAAGGACCAAAAAAATACATTTGTTATTTTGCTTATCTACTTTTTCATCTATGCTATGCATTCTAACACCGCTCTCTATTATAGCTATTCAATAAAACTAACTTTTAACTGACAATGACGTGGCATTTTTTTTGCAAGCCTTTGAGTTCGGATGGAAAAGAATCTAACATCCATGTACTAAATACATGAGTACGGAAAAATACACGAGCAAACATTGGGTAGGGAAACAAAGATTTTTCTCCACTCTTCAATGTCAAAGTACTTCTCAACCAACCTGTAATGATCAGAAGTGAAGAAAAACAATAATAGGCAATAGGCAACCAGACAAACAAAAACCAACGAGGGAGAAAACATGCTAGAACACCTTCCATAGAAGAGTAATTGCAACTGTCAAAGATGAAATAATCAGGGATGATACCATCCCATATAAATCAAGGGAAAAAACCCATGAAAACCATGTTTTCAAAACATTCTACAGGTACTTTGTGAAACAAAAATGACTGCAATTGGGAATAAACATATGCATACAAATCAACAAGCATGACTTGAAGTCTTGCAATTAACAAGATAATAATGGAATGGAGAAAAATCAACACTTGCAGAACATAAGAACAAACAAAAACCTAAATCAAAAAAATCAACTGCGAAATCAAACAACTCTATTGGATCTATCATCATCATTTTTTTCTGCGTCTTTGAACTTAATTTGATGGACACAATGAAGACAAAATATAAACTAAAAAACACGGCTTTGGAGGTATTTTAACTAAAATCTGTTGTAGAACTCACAAGTTGTAATGGATAGATGATTATAAACAACAAGTTCTTCACTTGAAGTACATGGTCTAGAATTTGGTACAAGCAAAAATCGTAACAAACAAGGTTCCAGATAATCCATCAAATCCCACACTTGAATATCAAAACACAAACTTTCATCAATTATAGCCCTTTTTCAAATGCAACATAATTTCCTATGTATTAGCAAATAATCCATAATGAGCAGCACAATGAGCAAATGTCAAGTTCCTAAAAAATCCTTTTCATTGCCGTAAAAAATTGTGATGTTTTTAGCCGTGATTTTAATCCTTCGTTTCTTGCCAATTGTTCGAAAAATTTCACAACTGCTTCTCAAACACTGCATATCACCTCAATTGCAACTTTGGTGATGCCCAACTTCTCAAGGTTAGAAGGTGAGTGTGGAGGAGGAGAGCGAGGAGAGAGAGCGAAGAGGGAATCTGATCGGCTAGGGACTTGATGCTTTGATCAGTTACAACCCTGATCTCGTTCCTCTGACCTGTTGGCTGTCTCCGATATGATGTCGGCAATCTTCGCCTGAGACGTAAGGGTTTGCATTTCTTTGCTACTTCTTCTGCGAAGCTCTTTGCCTTCTGCCAAAACTCCATGGTTGTTTTGATTGATTAATTCTTTGCACAACTCAGTCATTTCCTCATATATAGCTGAACCGAAATCCTATGTCCAAACAACCCTTGAGCTTCTCCAAATCCTCATCAGTCAAACAAGATCAGCTAGACCAAAAAGATCGGCTAGATAGAGAATGAGAAAGAGAAGGGAGAAGAGATGGCAAGAGACGTACATAGCAAGGGACCCAAAATTCAAATAGGTAGAATGACTAGTGGGTTAGCTAGTCTGTTGGAGCATCACATTTAAGGTTTGGCTAGCCATTTTAACCAACAGGCCTCATTTGATGAGCCAGTTGGAGTTGCTCTTATTGGGGGTGTGCAACCCATTATGCAAGTTGATTTTTTCTTGCTTATCCTTCTATTTATTGTTACTGTTTGATTGATGTGGTATCAAAGTAGTATGTTACCACAAGGAATTCAGTTGTGCGTTATTGATTGAGCATGTTACATTTTAATGGGTTGAGGAAGATGGTAGGGAATCCAGTATTACGTGAATCTGTTCTATATATGCGCCAGTTAACTGATTCAAATAATATTTCAGTTTAGGCTCCTCAAGGACATGTTGTGGAAGGAACACATAATAACACTGGTGCTCAAAGCCAAACAGGAATGCAATAATAGCCTGGGCAGGCATTACCAAGTCAATCCTTGCCCCAGGTTTTGCAAATGCCACTAGGGGCAGCATTAGCAGTTCCTTCTCTTAATGCAGTAGAATACTAGAATAATTGCCTCTGTTATGGGAAAAGAAGTAAAGGAAAACAGCACACAATCACTCATTCTTACTGGAAAAGAAGTCAAGGAAGCATTGGTTGTTGTTCTACGACATGCACAACGTCTTCTAAGTGGTCACACGGTTGCTGCGTTGAAACATCTTTTATTTATGGACACTCTCCGGACATGTGTCCGACACTTGAATTTGAAGTGTTCTTTTTTCCTCAACCTTTTGCTCTGGACACTCTTGGGACACTAGCAAGACTGCGCGGACACTTGCAAGACACATTGATAGTGTTGAATGAAATTGCAAGCTCTAGTTAAAGAATACTTTAAATTTAAGTAAAAGATAGTAGATAAACTTGTCTTTGAGCTAAAAGCTGATGGTGAAGGAGGCTTTAAAGTGATAAATCATGATCAGAATGGGAAGAGAGTCTATTATTATGATTAAAATTTTTAAAAAATAAGTGTTTTATTATCATTACAAAGAATATTAAACTTTTAGCGATGCTTTAAAGTTTTTATTATCATTACAAAGTATATTCTTAGCGTTTATAAATATATTTTTACCTACACTTTCAAAAACTTTTAGCGATACTTTCAAAAACCCCACAAATACATTCTTTCACAGCAACGCGGCAAATACGCCAGCAAGTTTTAGCGACGTTTGTAAATGCTATAGTTTTTTCGATAGCGGTATTAGTGACGCTTTCACAAAACGTCAGGAATAGTGATAAAAACGTTTACCAAACGTGGAAATTTCTTACTTTTTGTTGTAGTGAATTATTTAAAAGAAAATTTTGATATACAAGTGTTTAAAAAACATACAAGTCTTATAAATCTTCAGAAATTATACATTTTGACTTTAGAAAGCCTTTCTCATGTTTCTAGTTAATTAAGTACTTAAAAATTCAAGTAATTAAGGTATTTTGAAACTCAATTGGTGCGAATATGCAACAATGGATAAAACAAGGCAAAGATTCCTACTTGATCGATCTCACCCCTATATGTTAGAAACTATGATCACTGATGGATTTCAAATAATTTGAGGTTTCTCTATAGTCGAAATGGAAAGCAACAGGTTGGGTATACTTTGTTTGAAAACAAAGCATGAAAAATCCATCATTTCTCCAATTACTATTAGTTTTCTATTAAAAAAAAAGGTTAAATTTTCTACCTTCAAAAACTGAAAGATTTGATCAAAAAATTTTGTGGAAATGATTATTATTTTTGTAAATTTGATAATAGGTCCCTCAATTAGTAAAACAGTGTAATAAATTCATGAAAGTCCTAAAGATCACGTGGGATAAGTTGGAACATTTATCCTAACATATTTCGCAATTCATGATAAAATTTATAACTATAAATTATAAAGGTAAAATATCCAAAAATGAAAAAAAAAAAAATATCAATTTTTACAAGTTAGTCACACCTGAGAGTAATTGACAAATTCACAATATTCAAGTTTATAAAAAGCATAGTTTAAGATTCGTAAAGTTTTCTCAAATTACAATAGGCAAATGTTTTGTTTGAAAATACTAAGATTTGCAAGTATTACTTAAGCAAATGGAGGGCTTAATTTGGAAGCTATTCAAGACTGGGTGAAGGAGACGTTAGTCCCTCTGTAACGACCCGACTTTTTAAAACAGTTAATAAATAAATATATTTTTTATTTAATATATTTTTTAAAAATAAAATAAAATTATTTATGACAATTTTCCGTATAAAACCTAGAATTTTTAATTTAGTAAAAAGAAGATTTTTAGTGAAATTATTATTTTTAATATTTTTGCGCATTCATTTTCACTAAGCATATATTTTGAAATCCTTAAGTAAAAAGGAATGAACCAA
>JABCMJ010015309.1:0-20343 GCA_014822125.1 Arbutus unedo | reverse complement strand
AGCCGGAAAAACTCAAATTTTTCGTGTTTCTGGGTTACCTAACGCTCTAATACCACTTGTAGTGTCTTAGGAACAATAAACCCAACACACATACACTCAATCACAAGAGATAGAGAAATTTACGTGGTTCCCCAAAATCGGGTACATTCATGGGGCAGCGAATTCACTAATATAAGAGAGTTGTTACAAGCTCTCACACCTCACAATCTCTCTGATTATTGCCTCAGTTCACTCTCACCTTCATTTTACAAGACTACATCAGTATATATAGTATATGAGAGTAGACACATAGGTATGGTGAGCAATACACAGCCATGCCCTTATTCATATCACAACCATGCTGCATTAATGATCAGCTATACTCTCAGATATTGTGATCTTCTTAGAAGTCAAAGAAATCTTCTTTGAAGGATTCAAGCCAAATCTTTAACATAAGCATCATACTCAAATGATTGTTTGAAACAAAGTCCGATTTTCTTACTCTTGTGATTTTCTGATTAGGTGACTCAGTTATATATAGTGGCTATCCTGAAAAGCTTTCTGGATATTTAGTTCGTCAAATAATTTCAATCAATTTTATTGAACTTTGGCTACTCCCTTTGCATCAACTGAATTTACATCTGATTCTTGAATTCCTAAAGTTCTAGCTGCAATAAGATTACAAGACCATGGCCCTAGCTAATTCCTACGTACTTTGTTGCTTCTTTGTGAAAGGGAAGAGAAGAGGAGTAGCAAAATGGCAATGGTAATGGTGACTATCATACAGCTTTCTTGGTGTGGTGGAGGTGTGAAGAAGCTCTGGAGAGTACGAATACAACGGCATGGAAAGCATTTGAAGCTATCCGGGACTTTATCTGCCCCCTCTTTGGCATAGGCCTCCTGCCTCTCAACCTTTCACCTATGGCAGCAGCAGCAACAACACCGTTGATCATCTTGTTCATGCTGGAAACTCGACCTCTGCTACTCAATGAGATATGGAAAAGTAGTGATGTAGAGGTCTGGAGTTTGGATCATTTTGGAGAATATCTTATATAGGCACATGAATTGGGGGGGTGGAAGGAAAGGGAACTTGGAGCAGTTTTTTCCTCATGGACTGGGGGAGGTTGGGGGGCAAGACAGCTTTTAATTGTCTGACTGTAGAAGATTCGTGTTTATCCAACTTGGGACAAATTGAATCCAAGGGTGATTTGGCGAGTGAGTGACCAAAGGAGAATATATGGTTAGATACTCCTATGGTCCTATACCTAAATATTTAGTATATATTCTGTCCGAATATATGGTTAGATACTCCTATACCCGTATTCCAACTATGTTGGCACCCAAATTTCCTACAACCATGCACCATTTATAGGATATTACATTACACGTAATTGTTCTTACTTTCTTCCATATCTTGATGTAATTTTTCCTTTACTTACATATATTAGAGAAAGATCATATTGTCTAAAAAACTCCACGAGTTTTAAAAGATGTGGCAATTTTAAAAATATATAAACACTTGATGCTAGTAGGTTTCAAAACAAGGAATCACACAGAGAGTCAAGAGAAGATGAATGGAGCAGGACTGTTGCATAGCCAACAGAAATTTTCAACTGGTCAAATTTGCTGGTTTCCTTTATCCTAGCTTTAGCACTAACTACTAAAGCTTGACAGATAGATATACTAGTTGAAAATGCAACTGGTGCTGCTTTTTTAGGACAATCTTCGAATTTTAAATTGCTAAACCTGCTTTCAACGAGTCCTCATTGGAAATATCAAATGGATTGGATGCTTCAGCACATGGTCATGAGGAAGCTAAAGCTTATCCCCTAGGGAAGGAGTCATATGCATTTATTGGTCTTCGGTTGGAGAAGAAGGTGACTTTAGAATGACATAATGATGATGATGATGATGGAAATATCCCTCTTGGTGTTTAAAGTCTATTTCTGCAAATTTAATTCTAATATTGTGATTAAAATAATTCAAAATAACATAATTCGTACGAGCATCTTTAATAGAGTAGATAAAATTATTAATTAAAATGCATTTTATATGACAAAAAAATGGAGAAAGTGAGACTCAATTTACTGTTGTAAAATTGTAGTAATTTAGAATTGAATGACAATTTTAATGGTAAAATTAAAGTGTATTAAAAATATACTAAATATATACTCACTTACATACATGCATGGTGGTTTCCATACCATAAACAGCTTTACACCTGTCAAATCCGAAAACCAGTCCAACGTTTTAAGGAATTGATCAGCGGCCAAATCATGTTTTAAAAAAGAAAACTTTTTCCTGTTCGAAAGAATCTATGCAAGGTCAAACAAAATTAGCTGGCATCCCTTCCCACCTTCCTGCCTAGCTTAATAAACTGTTCCTAGACTCTGCTTATGCACTACAGTCCAATGGTCAACCCCTCCAGCTATATATTTATATATAATCTCTCCATTTTCATGGCAATTTGGGATCAAATCTAACCCTTTTATCAGCCAAAACACAGGGTAGAAGAAAGTGGGTAGCTTTACCTTTTGCAAATGAGGAACAAAGTGAACGATGCTGAAGCTGCAGCTGCTGCACTCGGCACAAATGGAGTAAGAAAACCTCTCCCGAAGAGAGGGCAGATTAAATCAACTATAGCATCGAAAGCATATCGAGCTATCGTATCTGTGATCTCTCCAGCCCCTTCTCTAAAGAAGAAAGTCATGTTTTTATAAGGAAATACATTGATGCTTAGAAAATATCATGATCAGTACAAATTTCACTTGTATGGTGACACCTTTGATGTAGTTATCTTCTTCTTCCTACTCTTTTTGCTCTTGTACGAATCCAATCAGTTTAAATTGTGTTTGGAGGAACAGGAAGTAGATCAATCTCTCCGTAAAAAGTGAAACGGCAATCATAAGTATCAAAATGTACACATTTGGATCATCAAATATAAATTTGTTATGACTTCTATTATACTATTAACGTATTTCATTTCATTTTTTATTCAAGGATTTGGAATCAATTGAATGACCTAGGCAAAATAAACATCGTGTAAAGGTGATTTGCAACCAAAAAAAAAAAAAATGAAGTGGTTTGATGAAAATCAACAGTGAGGAGTTGGGAGCATGACATCATGATGCTGCGTATTCTTATACTTGATTATTTCAAACCTGATAATTGGTGAAGACAATTTTAATAGGAAGGTTGGACATTTTTTATTGGGTAATGAAGAGGAAAAAATTGCTCATATAAAGTATTTTGATGTCCAATTTATTCTCCTTTCTTTTCTTTAGTGTGTGTACTCTTTTAGGAAAGTAGATTGAGGAGAGAGAGAAAATTCTTCCGAAGAGACTTTTCAGATAAGAAAATGGCCAGGTCATTGACCTTTTCCACACTTCGGATCAAGTTGAAGTCCTAATCGTGTAATATTGATCACATTCTATTCTATTTTATTTTATCTTGTAATTTAATAACATTTTTTAATCATCGTGTAATTTTAAAATCACTCCAGTATTTTCATGCTTCAAGTTAATAAATATGTATTTGCTTTCTGTAATTTTGAGTACATAGTTATACAATAGTTTTCACTTTACATGTATACATGAATAGGATGAACCAAACCTAAAAAGATGAGTTGCGATCACGAATTAATGTCGCGTGGAAAACCCATGCTAATTAGGTTAACTTGTGATCATTAATCAATTTAGCATGGGCAACCCATTCTAATTAAGTTTACTCCTAACTCTCAGATACAAGATTATTTTTGAAGATATTATTATGGTTTGTAGCTACATTGTATCATGATTACATTAGTTAGTCAAATCACGAGATTAGCACAAGATTTTAATATGCTTAGTTACAAGATTAGTGGTGAATCCGAAGTCCTAAATCCTTCTAATTTATCAAAAACTTCAATTTCGTTGTCTCCGAGAAAATTAGTTGTTAGCCAAAAAAAAAATCATTCTCTCTCACTTAATTTAGAAATCAATTTTAGAGTCTTGGTTTTGACACCCATATTTATTCTTATACTATTTTAATTTTTACACCATCAAATCTTGATTTTGACACGATCAATCGCAACTACCTAGTTACTACTTCTCACAGATCCAGCCATTAGCAGGGCACAATGCCTTTGAAACCACAGGACACACACAGAAGTAATCAAAGGATTTGCACAACAATTCCATGTATACGCTGAATTAGAGGGAAGAGACAATTCGCCACATTCAGTGAACAGAAAATCCAATATGAATAGTTGAATACAGTACAAAAAAGGATGGGACAGGTGAATCAAACATTACATTTGAGGACTTAAGTTTTCAGATTTAGGCCTGCATATGGAATCAAAAGAATAAATGATACTGTAGTTGCAGATCATTTATATAACATTAAAATACAGAAATTTAGAGTGTTTATCTCCTCCCGAAGAGCGAGACACGCGTCATTTCATAAATAGTTCAACAGAGGGTGGAATTCTATGCAAGGGAGGAAACGTGGTAGATTATGCAGAGCTACGCAGTAGTAGTAGGATGAGAACGTTAAGCAAGAAAGTTAAAACCCTTTTGACAGCAATGGTGCCCCTAATACAGAAGACGGTTTTAAGTACCAACCATTGGTACTTTGATTTCCAGCCAAGGCACAAAATGTTCTCTGACAAGTAGAAGAGAAGACCCAGAAACTAAAGAATGATTCCTTGCGCTTTCAAATGCCAAGGAATAAAGATGTACCTTTATCCTTTCCTCTAATCTATCAACCTAATCGTGTTCCATAAAACCCCTAGCATTTATGTATGTCTAAATCCTTTGGTGGCAGTGTTTCCCTCCTAACAGGCAATGACTGCTCAATTAGCTGCAATTGCTTTCTCAGGAAAAGCCACAACGTGGAGAACATGTTCTAAAACAAATGTAGGGGCTCTCAGCTTCTTGCCTGTGAAAACATTGCGGTTGAAGGATAAGGACACGAATACCCCAAGGCGGCAAATCTGCAAGAGAGTGGAGGCATGGAAGAAGCCTTCCACAGACCATAGGTTAAAAGCAGCGATTGGTTCCGATATAATACCTAATTATCCTCCTTCTCCATCAGATTCAATTAAGCAGTTCTATACCTGCATCAATAAGAAAGACCTGAAACAACTAGAAGAGTTCATCTCTGACGATTGTTTCTTCGATGATTGCTCATTCTACAAACCATTTGAGGGCAAAAAGGTCTCGTTCTCCTTTAAGCATCGAAGCAATTTGGTTTTTTTATGCTTATCATTCTAAAATTGCTTGTATGAACCGTTATAGGAGGTAATGAATTTCTTTCGGCAACTCATAGCAAGCATGGGCCCAAATATAGAGTTCAAGATAAGGCAAGTGTCCGAAGGAGATGACTTTACAACTGGAGTAATCTGGCATTTAGGTAATTTACATTTCTAGCCGTCCTGAAGGATGTTTCTAATCAGGGTAGTATGCTGTTTTAGCTTGATGCCTAAAGCCTAACACAGATTTCACTATCATGGCAGAATGGAACAAGAAACAGATCCCCTTAACCAAAGGCTGCAGCTTTTATGAGCTCTCAGCAGAGGGAACAAAACTAGTCATCAAGTACTGAACACTCATTCTCAATATCGGCCTGTATTTCTATCTCTATTGAATAACGTAGAGAACACTTAAACATGTTGGTAAGTAAATGCAGGCAAGCTCAAGTGGTAATCGAATCACCAATCAAACCAGGACGCTCTGTACTGGTAATTTCTCATTGCCTTTTTTGGAAAGTTAGCGATTCCTGCGATTCCTGTCTTCCTATGACAAGCAGTTTTTTTTACTATAGATAAAATCATGTCTTGTATTCTTCTTTTGAGAAATCCCAGGTTCTATTGAAGTTTTTGACTTCACTATTTGACACATTTCCGAAGGCTGCCGAGTGTATGTAAACTTTCACTTACACTTTCTAAGCTAAAACACATCACTGAGACATCACATTCCAATATTCATCAAATATCGGGGTCTTGCAGGGTTCCTAGACAATTTCCATCTTATAGTACAACTTATACTGAAGTTTTACATTATGCCTTTGGGGGCATTTATAAGCCCAATTCTGGCATGCTACATTGAACTCTGGAAATTCATGAGTCGCTTGCTCAGCAACACACTCAAGCTATTGATCATCATTTCTAAGTTCTTCAACAACTAGTGGAGATTGACCGTGTTCCAAGGGCAAACATTGTAGGAAGGCTTTCACATCACCTGTCAGTCATCATTACTATACCATGTTTCAAATAATGAGAGCGCAACAAATGGTCCGAGAACAGGCGGAAGCGGTGGGGGTTTACTGAAAGCAACAATAGGATCAACCTTGTCATTAGCAATCGTTTTTCCTTCTGTCCCTATGTCATTACTCATTTGTTTTTTCGGGGTTGAAATAGCTACTGTACCTGAAGCAAGGATTAGCAAACTGTCAACAAATAATGTTTTAGTGGAAATAAGGAAGAATGCAAAAAAGATACTAGCACATTACCCCATGCTCCTTTCGCAGGGCAGATTTGCTTGAAGATATTTCTTGCATGCAAAAATCTAGCAGTTCCACGCATAGGGGATGTGGCTATTTCCTTTTTAAACAGGAAAGAAGCAAATTGTGATAAACAACAATCCTGCAATGAAGAAACAAGGGGGAAAAGGAGTCAAAGTCGCTTTATGAATGAAGCATCCAAACCTAAGAAGCACAGATACAGATGTAAATTTTAATTTAATTTTATAATTATTGGAAAAGAGATCCAAAAGAAATAGAAGAGTAATTGAATTACTTATACCATAATAACACGCATTTAGCACGAGTCAATTTTCAAGTCATTCAAAGTAATTCAATATGCATAATCTATTAATCCATCTATATTATGTACCGTAGACATACAACTACTATTTATAAAATAAAATTAATAAATTAACACGTCTCACTGTTTGTACGTGTATATCTATATTCAGATTTGCAATCTAGCAAAATGAAATGGGAGACAAAAACTAATTGAGTGAGAAACAAAACTATGATTCTATGAGAGAGGGGGTGGGGGGAGAGAGAGAGAGAGTCAAAGTGAGAGAGCAGCAAGAGAGTAGAGCAGCGAGAGCGAGAGTGAGAGTGAGAGTGAGAGATAGATTGAACCTGAATTCTATGTCGATTGAAGAAGTCAAGAAGGATCTGATGTAGGTCCTATAATATTTTTAGGGTTTTTAGGGGTTTTTTTTACTCCTGTTGTTGTAAATAACCTGATGTGTATTTACATATATACGCGTCATTAAGGTTTGCCTCCTCATATTTATTTTGTATTTTTTAAAAATTTCATTTCTCTACCCCTGCCGTATCGCAAAAGTATCTGGCCGTATCCTAAAAAGATCCACCGCGTATCCGAAATAAAAATTATTTTATTTTATTGTTGGATACTTATTTGGCATACTCAATACGTATCAGGGTGTATCGGTATCCGAGAAGTATCTGATACGTGTACGTGACCAGTCATAGATTCAAACTGATGATCTGAGATGCAGCTATTTCCACGTCTTGCAATAGGTATATCGTATAGCTCTAAGGCAGGAGAAGATAACCAGCATAGGAAACCTAGATTCTGAAGCAAGTTGGATGCAAGTATGCAACAAACTATTAACAGAAATTTATCAGGCAGCAATTCTATCAGATGCAACAAAAAAAGGAAAGTGACATTACTGTCAATGGAGGAAAGAACAAAAATTAACATGAGATGCTGTGGTAAAGAATGAAACGCATAGCAAACATTTAACTGAACTTATAGCCCTTGATGGAGCGAAATGTCCTAGAGTGTGATTCATGAATCCACACCAGATGATCAAGGTACACTCCAAATGATTGATTGTGACACCAAGGCTTATTTAGGTTATTCTATAGGATACAAACAATTTTATAACAGATTATAATAGACGAATATCAAAAGCAACATGAAAGTAACACATATTCCCAATAATTGCAGATCATGTTCTCTATGGAAAGTTCATGACCACTTGATAGCTAAATCCATCAGAAGAAATCAAAGAAACAAGCAACTTCAACTAAATCATTTTAACAATATACCAGCAACTTCATGTCCTCCTCTTCATAGAACAAGCAATCAAACTTCAACTGACTATATGATTTTGTCAACCCCATTAGACTTCTCTGAAAAGAAGACCGTACAAAATTGAAGCTAACAAATAGAAATCATCCCTTAATGTTTTCCCCAATGCACCCCTAAAAGAGACCCAAAAATAAGACCACTCATCCGCATAGTGCTCACTTGACACAAACCCAGAAAACCAATTTTCATCAATTGGACAAGCATGCTTTTGCACCAGAAATTTTACATGTTATCGTAGTAACTTTTGCAATTAAGACCCTTTTCGCATGGGATTTCACATGGGTTTGTTTAAAATGTCATCAGGTAACGGCAGATAAATATCTTGAGACAAAATTTTCTTTTTTGTCCAATCCATGCAAAAAAAATAACGAAATACGGCATGAGGAACTGACATTTGCTGAACATAAAAGCCCAAACTTGTATAAAGCTAATTATGGAACTTATGGGGAGATTGAGATCAAGGAGGGCATTGCTTTTCGTACCTGCAATAGTTGAGTTTGATTTTCGTTGCAAAGAGACCGCTTCACAATTCGCACACACTACTGTGTGTCGTCTAATATTCAGAGAGATGGAGAGACTAGGGGAATGTTCCGGAATTTTCGGGTCTCGCGGGAAGATATTTCTGGATATATGGGATAAATTCCAAAAGAAATTTCTTATAAAAATATTATGTACATATATCCGAACACGTGGATGGATTCAGAAACATTAATCAATGGGATTAAATTTATTTACTAAATCACATAATAATTTTTTTATTAGAGACAAATATAGGTCTTACATTTAATTTAGATAGCGACTTTTTCTATTTAAGAAAGAATTATGAAAGAATTATTCATTAAGAAAAATAAGACGATTTTTTAATTATCGACATGTAAAATATTATTTATTAATTAATTTTTATTCAAATGCGATTTAATTTTTTTACACAATTTGCGTGGTAAGAATACTTATTTTTTATTAAAGGATAAAATATTTTGTACAATTTTATACGATAGGTGAAATATTTTGAGCAATTTTTATATCTTAGGGGAAATTTTTGTAATGGTAGGGATAAATTTGATACCTTATGTAAAATGCTTGGAAATAGGAAGGTGGGAGGTGAGATCCATAAGGAAATGAACGAAGGAAAACATTATTTACTCTTTTTTTTTTTTTTCTAATTCGGGTGGAAAAAGAAAACATAACAAATGTTATGATTACCTTTTTTTTATTTCTAATTTTTGCTTGGTAAAAAGAGAAAAATTAGACCTTCCTTTTTTTTTGTACTTTTGCAATTTAAATGGGAGAAACAGCAACTCAATGTGGGGCAAATATCAAAAAAATTGTTTTTGTGTTGTACATACCAGAAAGAGTCAATGTGAGTCAAATACCAAAAAAATTATTTTTGTCCTGTACGTATGAGAGAGAGAGAGCCAATGTGGTATAAATATTCAAAAAATACTTTTTTTTCTCTATACATATAAGAAAGATGAGGGGCAAATTACACCAAAAAAACAAAAACTTTAGAAACTCGTCAATCCGACCTCACTTGCCCATAAGTGAATTCGCCTCTGGTTGGACACATTTAAAATCTTAGATGCATGTGGATTTGTGAGATTTACGAATGATTTTAAATACATTTGATTTGTGTTTGTGTCAATGTTCAATTTCTTTAAAAATGTATTATGGATATAGACCCGTACACATATTAGTTAGAATAATAAGATGGACAAATATCTTATATTATGTACATCTATATCCATCGAAAGATTATAGACATATCTATACTATTTATACGACATATGATAGGATAAATTTCACATATATTCTCTAAGGTTATTGACAAATTCATTGCTCGCCTCCGAAGTTTTGATACATGTATATGTTCGACTGAGTATTTCTAAACTATTTTTGAGAAAAAAAATTCTGAGATATTATTTAGTGTAAGTATTTCGCAAAAAAATTAAAAGCTTTTGTTTGACATTTTGAAGACTCTCTCTCTCTTTCTCTTCTTTTCTAGAAAAATGAATATGTTATTTTAAAATAATACTTCTTTTTGTGTGCTTTACACACATATTCTATTAATAAATTTTTTTATTTTTTATTTTAAAATTTTAAATTCACAGTTAATCTCAATTTTTTTTTAAGTCAACAGTAAATTTTTAAATTTTTTAAAAAAATAAAATTTAAAGAACACGATAAAAAAAATCAAACAAGACACAATCAAAAAAAGATCAAAAAATGACTATTTAATGCATTAATCATTGACAAACATAATGATGTAAATGTAATTAATGATTGACAAATAAAACAAATAATGTTTTAGAACTTTTTTCCTAAACATGTTCCACAAATATTATTCTAATTTTTCTTTTACAAATACTCAACCAAACACACATTGTACTGTCCTCTTTTGTTTTATAAACTACTTTTTCAGAAACTCCTGCCGTTACTTTTTCACTTACGGTGTCAAGATTAAAATTAATTTCCCATTTTGTAATACACACTAGAACATAAGTGTAACAAGCTAGAATTCTTAGTAATACACACTACAACATCCACACAATCTATTTCAAGCTCCCAACACCTTTCCTAACCATAGGTATGACCTGCAGCTGCTTTATACTTACTCTTGTGCTCAGAACTTTTTAAGCTATTCAAACACCACTGGAAGTGGGGATATGAGATATCGTCTGGCAAATTCGAGACGCAGAATGCCATCGAATGATGCACTTCATCACCTAGCACAATATTCAAGTGGAAGTTTCCAAACACCAGCAAACAACTATTCATGCTGTTTCTTCTAAGCATTAAGACTACTGAGTCAAGGATTGAACTTCACCGATTCCCTCAAAATGAGCTCCTTAATGTTCTCTTCGGAAAAAGAAGGATGCTCAAAATCAAAACTAAAAGGACTCTGGCAAATTGGCTCATCATTGATATCGTGAAGAGATGATAAGAAAGGGTGGCAAAGAGCCTCCTCAACTGCAAGCATATCGGAAAAGTAAAGAATCATCGAGTTAAAAAATAATCGGATAATGACTATTTCATGATGCAATGCCAACAAATTTGAACTTTTTTGTACCTGTAATGCGCTTGTTAGGATCAAACACCAGCATTTTCTCTAGCAAATCAACAGCCAAAGGAGACATATTGGGGAACCTGGCTGAGAACTGTTGTTTTGGGTAGCCGGGAAGCTGCTTAACATATCTTCGTGCATTATCACTTCGGAGAAATCCAAGGCTGGTTTCATCGGGTGTGCCTAATAGCTGTTGAAGTAAGGACACACCAACTTTAGATTCCACCTTACTACGTCAGAACAGCAAAAACGGAGAAATTTAGCTTCATAAAGAACTCCTGCTTCTCCCCTTCAAAATAAATGACAGTCAAATGTGGCACATACATATTATCACCTCTGTTTCTGAATCAGCATTTTGCTACTTGAGCACGCAGTGCCAAGTTAAGAATTAAAATGAAACTCTCAACACCAGCCTTCCAAAATAGAAACCATTGCTTTTGGGACTCAAAAAATTTAGATTCTACTCGTGACAACCAGCCAAGCTAATGCAAATAAAAACTGTCACTAGTCGATGTTCTCATGGTCAGAATAGTTGTTAAAAATGAAGGTAAAATAACTATACAATAAAAATAATTTTCACACTATCCTCAGTCTTTAGTAGATTTTTTTTCCCGCTTATCCTTTCCCTAGGTGCTACAACAGTTTGGTTTGTGCCTAAGGAACATGATCTCAATATGGAATTTCTTTAGATTAGGGAACACATGGAAATGTGGCAACTGGCAAGTTATAGAAATGTAAACAACTATTTGTGCATATAATCTACGTGCCTCACTTAAATATATGAAAGTCACCATACCTCTGTTATAAGCCTCAGCTGCTGAACATAATCTTTTCCAGGGAACAAAGGTTCTCTAGTTGCAATTTCACCAAGTATGCAACCAACAGACCAAATATCAATTGCTGCAGTGTACTCTGAACAGTTAAGAAGCAACTCAGGTGCTCTATACCAACGAGTGACAACATACTCCGTCATGAAATCCGTCTCCGATGTTGTTCTTGCCAGTCCAAAGTCTCCAATCTTAAGGTCACAATTTGCATTCAGAAGTAAATTGCTGGGCTTGAGGTCACGGTGCAAAACCTTGGCCGAGTGCACATATTTGAGTCCACGCAACAACTGGTAAATGAAATACTGGAAAAAGTTTCACGGCATATCAGCCTTGTGTACAAAGTCGGCTCCACATAAAAGTAAAAATCAAACACTTTTCACCTTCCAATAAAAGAGTTGAACAAGATATGGCTATTTCCTTGACATGATACAGGTCTGAGAAATTTTGTGTCCGCGTAGAATTTGACTACAACCTTATACACCTACAAGGTTGTTCTCCCTAAACTTTATGACATTTGAATTTTGTTGCACAATAGTGACAATCAGTAAGTCTTGTATTGGAGCACTTTTTAGGAAACAGTCCAAAAGAAACAGAGAAATATCATAAACAGAGTGATCCTGGACTCGATTGTTGAAATCAGGAATAATTGGCCCATCATTCTAAATTCCAATTACCAATAAAATCATTGTATTGTAGATTAGATCCATAGTGCATTTTGACATGAATTTTGGGTTTCCACTGGTGATACCTTTTCCATAATCGCTCACCTAAAAGGTGCAAGGAACAACATTAGCTTAACTCATGCATGACCATGCAATCACATGGACACCAATTTTGAACAAAGGAATTGCTATGTTGACTAGATTTCAAACTATGAAACCAGTATGGAAATAAACAAACAACTCTTTGATCATTCTGTATTTACAGATGTAGCAGTGGCTTTCTTCGTAATGCCTGTAAACAAAATACAGCATCAAGCTTTTCAACAGAGCAAACAAACCTTTTTTTTATTAATCTAGCAATGATACTCCAAATTACGAGTAAGAATACTTCTTATTTCACACTATTAGATCATTTTATCCAACTTTCTTCTAGAGTAAAATATTCAGACGTGCACTCAAAATTGGAAGGACACGGAGAATTTTACAAGGAAAGGAAAAACCTTAATGCCATTGATCTAGTCTCAAGACTCAGTTTCTAACAGTCAATGAAATGTGGATTCAAAGTCAACACAATGCAATCACTGCCTCACCTGACAATGATCATCTGTCAATGCTTGATCAGAACGAATGATCTGATGAAGATCAGTGTCCATCAGTTCATAAACGATGTAGACGTCATTAAAAGCCTCCCTCTTTGGTGGCCGTATAATGTCCTTGATGGCAATGACCTGCGACAGTGAAATAATTGAGTTTATTTGTGGTGATGTGGACCGGTGGGACCCTCTCACCCCGCCGCCCCAAGGACATGGCACCAACCCTGACGGAGTCTCTATGTCCATGTGACCATGTCTAACTTGGCACTACAAAAGGGGGAAATAGCCATGCTTATGAAATACTTCTTAGCCAGATTATCTTTCTTTGATTATGTCAGATATTTGACGTAGAAAACACCCGATCACAACAATGGCCGAGAAACACAAAATTGCAGTATAAGAATGCTACAAACTTGGAGAAAAATTAATCAAGTTTTCTGCATGAATTCTGAATCAGGCATTAGAAGAGAGTAAAACTCTTTCACAAAGCCTCATTCTCCTCCCAAAACTTAAGGCATATACTTGCAAGTTGCAAGAACTCTTTTCTTTACCCAAAAAAAATGTAAAGGTATTGCTAAAACTTCAATATTGGTTACACTCCAAATTTGGATTAAAAAAACCAAGTGTTGTGCTGCACTTGTGCTTGTGCATCTATTCTGAATCAGGCATTTGAAGATGCTAAAACTCTATCCGAAATCCTTATTCTCCTCTCAGAATTAGTTATGGCCTATACTTGCAAGGTCTAAGAACCCTTTTATTTACCCAAAACAACAATTAAAGGAAAATCCACAAACTTCTTTATTGGTGCAGTTCAAAAAAATCACCAAGCAGAACCAGGAACTAACCACATCATTACTCCTGCTGCTGAGAATGGTAGCGCAGAAAGGTTTCCACTTCCCATAAAAGACAGATCAGATGTAACATTTTGCATTGCAGGTCATGTTACCCACCAGATTATTGCAAACACATCCAACCATGTTTCTAGTTTAGCTCAGCTTTTAGGCCCCTTGCTTATGTTAATATTGCCCTACATTCTGAAGAAAGTGTACAGAGTGCCACATCGCAGGCGCTAATTTCCTGTGAGAATGAAAAATGCTAGTGGAGCAGACTTACATTTTCATGATTCATGTGGCAAAGAAGCTTAATCTCTCTTAGTGTCCTCTTGGCATCAATTCTGTTGTCAAATGCATTGCCAATCTTCTTAATGGCAACCTCCTCATGTGTATCTGAATTCACAGCAGCACTGAAAAAACAAAACCATCTTTTGAACTTAGGTTGTGTATTGAAAAAGGCAAGAACCTTTTCTCAGAGTTCCTATACAGTATACCATCCTAAACCTTCCTAAAAGTATATATCAGTGCAAATTGGGTATTTTGATTGCTTCCGCTAAGGTTTGATAACCTTTAAAAGTAAAGGCATTCACCACCTAGGGCCGCCTCTGTAATATCTTCTTCCATATGAAAATTCTTCAGTTCCTAGCTCTAGCAATAAAAGCTTTAAAATATATTTCACTTTAAGTCTTTACTTCTTTTTTTTTTTTGTGAACTATGAAATCAGTTATCGATTCTATCCAACTGGGAACAGGAGTTGGGGGTGGGGTTTGAACCCTCCACAAATGAAGAGCCAAAGACCTGTCCTACCACTAGGTAGGAGGCATCTTCACTTTAAGTCTTTACCTCGTTAATACATTTCTGATCGCATGGATAAAGCTGCACTTCCGTATATTCTGAACAAAGTCTACCACATTCAATACAACGGCTAATACTGAGAAGGGCTCCGCAAAATCTGGTTAATAACCGTAATCTTAGAAACTGTTCAGCTATAAAATGACCCAAATAGGCGCATCCATATGCCCTCAAAGCTCTAAACTTGCAACGAGCAGTTCCCTCTTTAAATGTTCCATCATTTTTCAGAGTTTTTCTTACTCAAACTGAACAAAATGATCGGTCTGTGACTACATAACACGTATAATCCCGTCAAAATGTCAAAAATCTCTCAACCAGAAGTTGGACCGATCAATACAATATTATGAGAAATCAGAACTTGGAATCACAAAAGAAAAATCAACCAGAAAGCACCCCATTTTTTCAGCACCCGATTCCATAATAAATCTTCTCCTTCTATCGAAATGGGAAATCACTCCAAGAAGAAAAACAAAACATCCATAAATCCACATATAGACATAAATATACCGTATATCTGTAACTCACCAAACAATGCCATAGGCACCTCTTCCGATAGGTCGAATGGGAGGAACGTACTTGTTAGAAACTTCAAATAAGTTACCGTAAACATTGTACCGGACGTATCGGCCGCCATGAGCAAGCACAGCTTTTATATTACTGCCACTGGTACCGTCGTTGGATTCCTTAGCCTTCATCTTTGAACCCCACAAAAAGGATGGCTATGCGCTGTAATTTCAAGGGAAGCAGGAGAGTTGGTGATAGATTTAGCAGAAGGAATAGAAATTTATTTGGGTTTATTGCAGAGAGAGACTCCTTGAAAAGCTTCTGATGAGTGCACGAGGTCTGAAAATCCGTCAATGACAGTTTGGACTTTTGCTAACAAACAGTATAATAAGAGAGACATTACGAGACCAACCTAATGGATTTGACTTGTGCATTTTCACATTGTGATTGTTCAGGAATCAAATTGTATTCACATTCTTCCATAAAAAATACATTCTTTAAAGAATAGCTGTGCTAATAGATCACCTTATATATCAAATTGTAAATTTATATTTTATGTATACAGTGTAAAAATAAATTCTATAAGTTTTAATTATGTATTTAAATTAATGAATCTCATAATTTGTATAATATATCACGTAAACATAATGTACAATTTAATATATAACATATTAGTAGCATTACTAAAGAGTAACGATAAAGTTATAATTTATGAAGGTTATGCTGAAAATTTATTATTAGATCTGTAAATTTACGTCATAAAAAATATGCAGTAAAATTTACCATTAGATCTACAAATTTACTATACAATTATAAGCGTGTCAAATTTATCATCGACCCGTTCAAATTAACCATTAGACAAGCAAATTTACTATCACAATTATAAAGGGTCGTACATTCACCATCGACACTAACAAATTAACCATCAGTTCTCAAAAAATAACTCACAAACAAATAGAGTATAATAGACTCATTCATTCCGCATATCATGAAACGTAAAACAATAGGGAAAAACAAACAAATCAAATCAGAGATGAAAATCTAATTCAGAAGCGAGCATAAACTAAATAAAAAATTACAAGATGAAAACTTAACATATATGTTTGTTGTGTTTCAAATTTACCATGTTCTTAGCACCAATAAACTTTTGAAAATCAATTACTTGCTTTCAAATCATCAGTAGTGTCACACCCTCAATTTTAAATAAAATAGAATAATACGAAATATTAATAAAAATCTCACAAACTCCATAAATAAACCCAAAATATTCATTCATAATATATCAATAAGTTCAAAGTTTGAAAGGTTACACAGAAAGAGGCAATATCTGGCTCAATATACATTAAGATCATAGTAGAAGTTTAAACATTTTTCCTTTAGGATCAAAAGAATAGACAATAGAAGTTACAACACATCTTTTCAAAAATAATGTTTTATAAAGATACAAAATAAATTTTTCATATGAGCTCCCAAAAATGAATGCATCACTTCACGCAAATCAAGCAATCCATGCTAGTGCTCTGGATCTTTACCTGAAAAGAAAGAAGGGTTGAGCTACAAAACTCAGTAGAAAAGAATCTATACAATATCTAAGAATATGAACGAGGTGGCATAAGACGTGAATATCAAGAATAAAGAGGAAATTTCATAACTAAATCATATAGATATTCAAGAATAACATATTCATCAATTAAACAAATCCAACTCATTATTTAAGTAAGCCATATTTCCATTCTATCGCTTATTATCTCATATTATGTCGAAATCATGTAGTCAATCGTACCTCCTAGCACACTCCCGAAGGACGCTAGTGATATTATGTCATCTCATAGCACACCCCCAAAGTAAAGTAAGATCATCTCTTAGCACACTCTCGAAGGAAGCTAGTAACGTAGGATCATCTCTTAGCACACTCCCGATGGAAGCTAGTAATGTTGTATTACCCCCTGGCACATTTTCGAAGGAAGCTAGTAACGTTTGCGTATTATTCATGTGTCAACGTTCATTAAGTATTTAGATTCAATATCCATCCATTTTATTGTTCCAACAAATTCATTTGATCCTATAATCATGATGAAAACCCAAAAATTAAAGTATAGAAGAAATCTCATCAAACATCCCAGGTCATCCGGATCAAGAATAGGCCATCCAAATAAGATGTAAAATTTCAGAATACAAGAGATGCAGCAAACAGGTTTGTTCGGACGAACATAGATAGATCGTTCGGATAAGATGTAAAATTTCAGAATACGGTTATAGATACGCCATCCGGATGGTCGGGGACGATCAGTAGTACGAAGGAAATCTACAGATTTGGAATTTGAAATTCAACTTTTCAAAGGATGATCAAGGCATGAAATGTGGTTCACAACAAGTTATAAACGCACAAAGAATGTGAGAAATTCCTACCTCAAGCTTCAGAGTGCAAGATCCAAGCTCTAATAGCAAGTCCTAAACCCAAATGTTGAAAACTCTTGAAATAAAGCTCTTCCAAGCAAATATACGTCCAATATCTTCAAAGATCAACGGGTTACGAAGGGTTCTTGAAGGAATAGAAGTTTGGAGTAAAAAATTTTGGTGGAGAATTTGAAAGAGAGAGTACAACGTAGAGAGAGGGGGGGTATACGTTATGGGTTTGGGAAAAAAACTCATATGATATAAACATAAACCAACTCATGTTATTACACTTAACCTCTTTATATTGCAAATATACTAACTTTAAGTCCCATGACTATCCTTCCATTACATAATGGCCCCAAATCACATAATTATGTATAAATACAATACCCAATTATTTTCTGAACATTAATATTAAAACGAAATTTTTTTCGAGTCTCTACAAGTAGTTTCCCCATAACTGTATGCTGTCTACTATCGAGCAATGTCCGTCGCCCTTCACCTGTAGTCTCTACAACTCGGAATAAACTGAATTTCGTGAAGTAATATATCCCCAATACCAAAAATAAGCTTAGTATTTAAAGACCCAAAGAAACCTTTGGAATGCTAAAACGGAATGACCTTTGGGTTGCTAGCAATGAATTTGGAATGTTGAAACGAAATGACCTTTGGGTTGCTAGCAATGAATGAGCCATGATTGAGGATAATCGAGCATTAAACGGCGACTCTTAGGTACGTAACAGAAGAGACCTTCCAGTTGCCGAGAGACCCACTAGTGTCCGCTTCATTCACACCTTCGAGACCTTTCGAATTTTCAACAATCCCCCACATAAATGAATTGGTACACAATCTGATGCAAAGTACAAACCAGACCTGAGAGAGAGCACAACGGATAATCTCTGTATAGGACAGGTAGCTTTTGGCCTTGAACATTCCTTTGTGAAAGCCTATCGAATTTACTGGCTGATCAGTGAATATGATGTCTTGAACTGTTCTGCTGTTTGTGTAAACCGAGACAATAGACTCCACGCAGGAACTTCTCCTGACATAGTTCAATTCTCAATGGTGTGTTCATTTTGGCCATGAACACGCGTCCCAGTTCTGCAAGTGTATTAAGAATTTTTGCCTATTGAAATTCTTATTGAAGTGACCCCACTTCACACTCACATAGGTAACCTCTTATCATGAGTAACTAAAAGACTCCACCGAGAATTCAAATTCTATCACCGCATAAGAGTCATTAAAAATATATAGCAAATGTTTATCCTCTACAATATCACTATCGCACCATAGGAAATGGTAGAAGTATAAATCTCCTTAGTGATCTTTGCACCACACGCGATTAGATTGTCCTATTGAACCTTGATCTTGGAATCTCCAATCAACAAGGTTGTGTTTCCATCACTTTAGTTTTTAGCGTCATAGGCTTTAGCTCCATTCCTTTTCATGCTTTAACAACTAGCTCTCGAGTTAACCATTTGGTAAGTGGATCTAAGATATTGTCCTTTAGCTGCACATAGTCAATATTTTGTTAACGAGTCTCACACGTTCTTCTGCTTATAAACCTTGGGTAACGCTTACTTTACAAGCTAGTTTTTAAGGTTGAGATAAGCATATCAGAGCTAAGTCTGTTATGCACTCATTACGCCAAGGAATCTGGAATCTCATCTACCCAGACTACCCCGACTAAAAATGAACCAAAAATGAACTGGACTAAAAAGGAATTAGCTTCAAATAATGGGGTGGCTAAAATAATTTAAACTAGAATTTTACATATAAACAAAAAAATTTGGAACACCCTGGGCTAGAGTCCACCACAAGACTATGGTGGTCCTGCCCTTACTTCGGATCCTCTCATATAACCATTTGCCATCTTGACATATGCGATCCGGAAGGGTGTTAGCGAGTCTCACGTCATCTATGTTGGTTTTTCTTTCTCTACTTATAAGTTTTGAGCAACCCTTATCTTACAAGCCGATTTTCAAAGTTGAGTTAGATGTTGAGGCCGTAATACACTTCGTATAATGGTCCAACATGTTCCTATTAGGTGTCCGTACGGTGTTTAAACGTCAATTTTATCAAATAATACACTTCGGGTAGTGTTTGTCCAATTTCAGGTTTTCTATGAAGAAAAAGGTGTTTTAGCAATGAATGGAGTATAATTCAAAGGCTTGGGGAAGCTCCCGACACATGAGGAAGGAAGAAAGAGCGAGTGAAAGGATGCATCAAAGCCGAAGGCATGACAAAAACGCTAATACCAAGAAAAATCCAGCAACTCTGGGTGACTAGTCACGTGAAAGAAGAAAAAAATCCCAGCAACTCTGGGTGACCAGTCATGCCAAAAAGTAAAGAAGTCAGTAGCTTTGCGTGACTAGTCACGCGGATAAACTCCAAAATTTCAGTAGCTTCCTGTGACCAGTCACGCGCACTCAAGCTCAGCCGTGACCGGTCAGGCTGTCACCCGGATTTTATGTGTAATATTTGATTTGATTTGATTTGATTTTATTCAATAAATTAAGGAAGTA
>JABCMJ010015308.1:0-73859 GCA_014822125.1 Arbutus unedo | reverse complement strand
GACATGTTGAACCGGTTATACGAGGTGTATTACGGTATCAACAAGAAGGTCGTAAAATCCATTGGTCTTCACAGTCGACTGAATAACCATCGATGAAAGGCCATAAAAACATACAGGTCTTCGTAGTTGTCATGGGTTATCATCAACAAAAGGCCGTAAAAATATATTGGGGGTAAAGTAGATGCATTAACAAGTTATATGGTTTCACACTGTATATTATTTTCTCTTATTATTATGACAGAATAATATCTTACGTTTGGCACGTAATGTATTCAACATCTTTAAACGATGTTTTATTTAGTATCGTATAAGAGATTTGGCTTATGTTTTGTTGTAAAACTTTTTTATAGGAATTGACATTGAACCCAAGGGATAGAGTTTCAAGTGGAGTTGCGTACTATAGGATATATGGTTCCTTTATGTCAGACTTATTTTGTTGGAAATTTCTAAACCCTTTTATGATTGTTCCTGTTATTTGCTTTTACAATGGATGTAACTATAAGCATATTTTTGGAAGTTCTAATTATTTTATGGAATCATGTTTGACTTTATATTGCTCATTTCATATCTCGAAGTTGGGGTATGACACTCATCCTCCACCTGAACGTGTTACGCTAATTGTTCAAGAGTAAGTTTCTCAATTTTGTGTTTGAATTCTTTCTTATAATCTTTCTATGATGGTGGAAGCTTATCAAATCACACATGACACAATAATAGATTCATCCATATTTATATTTTTAACTTTAAACTGATTCTAGATATGTTGCATCTCATGCAACTGATCAATGACAAACTTATTACAGTCCATACAATATCTCATCAATTGACTAACAAAAACTTCTTGCTTCTAGCGTCATTAGTTAGATACCTAGCCTATAGTGCATCCAAAAGTTCATCCGTCAGTCTCTAAATTTTGATAGACGTCAAACAAAGCACTGGACAGAACATTGATGATATGTACTCAGCAAATGTAGGTTTCATTCTCCCCTTAAACCCTCTCACAGACCCACTCGGGTGTTTTATCCTCTTTCTCTTCTATACTTCGAGTGGTTAGAACATAAACCAATTTTAGTGTGGTAACGAGGAAATGCATCTTCTTCTCCCATTGTCTGAAATTGCCTCCATCGAATCGGTCAAGTTTCACAAAGTCTTGCATCATTCTAGTAGAGATATCCCCATTGCAAAATACTATTTTTAGATTGTTAAAGATTGTTTGTCGTGAAACTGGAAATTGGCAGTGTCTTTAACTTGTAAAATAGGACACTAAAAAACTCTTTGATGCACATTACTATTGTCGCTTTTTCTAAAAGCAGTAGTTTCCTCTATCAAATAGCGTGCACCGGAGCAAATCTGTTTTTAATATACAACGAAACCTGAACTCTAGGTTCTTTCTATCAATATATGCACAAATGAAGATAGGCCGAATATTTGTCGTGTTGTAAAAAGAGAACCAGGAATCATTGAGCTCCTGTTCCTCAACTATTGAACACCAAGCATTTAGACGCCAAGTAATAATGAGTTTTCTAAGTAAATTCAAACTGATGTGTGATGGCTCACTTACATGCCAGTACGCACCTATTTGAAGAGGCACAAGCCCAACCAATCTTGACCATTAAATCTATCCGTATGATCTACTTATGTGTTAATAAAATACACCCGATCGATTTTGATCTTGTCCGTCCGATCATGTTGTTAACAAATCAATGACGGCAATTGCAAACGCACTAACCATCACATCCCACAGTTAACTAATCAGTAACAGTTACTTGATCAAAATGTCACGTCTGCCGCATCACTCTTATTAGGCTCCTCACATCGATGTGCAAAGTAAGCCATCAAGAACATATTGAAGCCACGTAGCCTACTACCATGCTAGCGCGGATGTGCTAGCCCCCAATGCGAAGCATCAACTTCACCGATTAATGGTGTGAAGCACCAAAGTATAGCCACATGAGAGCCAAGCTATTAAATTCATGAACACTCAAGTTGTGTTCCAATATATAACCATGCTCCACATTTAAGCAATGTAGGGAAAAAGTACAATCCTAAGCCTTACTCTCTTTCAGATTCTCTGCTGCGGCACCGGACAAATTAACAAACGAGCGACTTCCTTCAACATCATATCCGACGACCACAAGTTCCTCCCAATTCAGGTCATTATGATTGTAGGCATATCTGAAGTCGATTAGATTCAGTTATTTCAATATATGAATACAAGATATCACATTGTTAATCAAGGCTGGCGATCTGTGATGACATTTTATCAGATTACACCAGCAGTTAATAAGGGTGAGGAGATAAACGATATATATACACATATAATACTACGAATTATTTGCCTTTCTCCTCCACCCAAAAAATGTTCCAATTATGGATAGATTAGACCAGAATTTCAGTAGTCTTGATTTCTCCCCTCCAGCTACAAGAAGCTATAAGAAAGGTGTATTTCAGAATCATGATTCTTGGAATAAACTCCTCTAGTTCTGTTTCCTTCCTGTATTCATCAAATTGTTGTCTGAGAATTGCACACCGAAAAGAGTAGGGAAACAGCAATGGAATTCTTTCAGAACTATTATAACCCAGTTTCACTATCAACACAATTGTCTGAAACCAGTTTGCTATCAAGCAGCTACTGTTAAAGCGGACGTGGATTGTGGTAACGAATATGCATAAGCATAGCCAGGAGGCATGAACTATAAATAGATGAATTCCGAAAGTAGAAAGCTAACCAGGATAATTGCACCAAAAACAATACATTTACCTAGTTCACCAAACTAGGCTACATCCATGAACATTGTGCTGTTTCAGAACTATAAAGTTAAATACTTCCTGCAGTACAAGATTATTAAGTAGATGGACAAGTCTGCTGAAACACAAAAGTATGGGACTTGGTGTACAGTGACAGGAAGCTCCCTACTATGTCACAGGTTGGAGCAAGTGCAGATCACGAAAGCAAATTGAGAGAGAGAGAGTGCAAGACTTGAGAGGATTATTTAGAAAAAGGACAGTATATGGATATCTGAGCAATGTCTCCAGTTCGCAGAGGAATATCTAGATTAAGACCAAGGGCTAGCTCAAGTTGTAAGAGTTCCTGTGACTTCCGGGTTAGTTGTCTTCCCAAAAGAAATTTATATCAAAGATACACATAATAAACGTCTAAATACACATAATGTGTTTCATCATCAAAAAAAAAGGAGAAGAAAAAAGAGGAAGATCACCACGGTCCAATCACCACTGTTCCATGTCGGGAGCATCCTCTCTCCACGATGCTAGCACTGCCAAACCTCATTAAGAAACTTTGGAAGTAATGAAAGAGAATATGATTCTAATCTTGCGATGAAGACCATCCAAGTTGAACATGTCCGATAATTATGATCTGTTTAACATCCTCTCTGAGCTAATGTTTTGGATTTTCATTCTAGTGAGATCAAGCAAGATGATAGTTTCAAGATCAGCAGCAACAGAAACATGGAATTTGGATGCATGTGATCTGAAAAAGTGGGGATACCTAGGCACATGGATATTTATCCTTTGGCTTGGGAAATTCTGGGCGAAACTTCAACTGGTATCAAGCAAACAAAAGTTGGATCCTCAAGTAAATTAATATTCCACAACGCAAATTAAAATTCATCCACTGAAGCCAGATATTTCAAACAAACTCTGTATATGACCCATAAGGTTGGGAAACAGAACTCAGATTTTTAACAAACTCAGTGAACGATACAGGCAGATGCAAAACCAAAACTGTGAAACTGCACATGCAAACATATCAGCCCCAATCCACGTACCTATGTAACGACAGTGATAACAGACAGTATACATGCATCCCCAATCCCACAAAGCAACAAAATATACAATTTCCAACACAATTTGTGTGTGAAGACATACATGATACAACCATGTGGAAGATACATTATCCATCATCTGCGTAATCCAAGCTTGACCCATGCAATACATGCATGATATTGGATCTCTTCCATTCCCCTCAACAACTCCAACTTGGAATACCCTGTCATACATTCTATGCATCCTTGTTATATGATAGATCTCAGTTTGTGAAGAAAACAAAGTCTTCAAACTTAAATCTCTCGCACCAATGTGAAGCATTTAAAGCCTAAGTCCTTCTCAATCATCTTTGTCGACGAACCGGTGACCTGGATCTTGATCTCCTTCTCCTGCAATATATAGCAACAGTCACTAGCTAGAACACACTTCTAAGTAAAAAGTCTAAGACTTGATGCCTTTCACCTGAGTTGCTTATTGTTAAGATGATGGATGATGCCACAAGTACATTAACACAATCTTAACCTCAGAGACTGACTAATAACATACCTTGTCCTGTCAAGAGAAGAGTAAGGAGAATGCCTGCGCTGAGAATGCTTGCTATGTGGAGACCGCGAATCTTGTCTAGACATGAAAACATTCCATACTAAGGCAGTGAGTCAAAACATACAATAAGAGAGACTAAGGCTCAGCCTTGCACACCCAATTACAGGAGGATTGCCATTTGATGTTCTGCTTCTGATGCAATCAAATGGCATCCAATTACCATAAATCAACAAAAAGGGAGTACTATCGACCAAGACACATGAAATTGCCAAAACTCTTAAGGTCGTGTTAGATTGGTCATGCTAATCGAGATGGGATATATAAGCGCATAGAACGTGTAATTGTCCAGCATAATAGTTAGGGAATTAGCAATACCACATCTCCCAAGGTGTTGTTATCCATGTTTTATTGGACTGGTGTTTCAGTGTATGTAATTCCTGCACAATGGGTTGCATTCAGTACCCGAAATGACCTCCGGGAGGATATTTAATCCAACACGCTGACTTATCTGGCAAATCAAGCTGGCCCTCGTAGAAAAAACAGATCCACCTGCTGAAAGGATACGTGCAGGCCCACATCCAGAGGACATATGGGAATTTGGGGTATCCAAGTCAGTTGTAAATGAAATTGTTTAAATTCTTAAGCACCTTGGATTATAACTCCCTAGTAAGAAGTGTTATGTTTCCATAAAAAACACCAAAGACAACAAAACTTAGACAAGCTTCCAAAAGAAGCAAAACGACGCAGCTTACAAAAATATTTTTAGTTATGTCAAAAATCATCAAACCAACCTAGCGGCATTCAGAAGGCTTCATTACTCCAGGTATAAAAGAGATTCGGTAGTTAAGATGGGTTTAGAAAATATTACCAACCAAGAACCTTCCACAAACACAGAGAGAAACAAGTTACGAGAATACTTGGTTGACTAAGACAACACCATAAAACTACATTCAAGATGAAGTTTACTTATAGGAGTTATTCATGTGAACATGAATATTAAGTATAACACTATGCAATCCCATAGCACAAACAAGATCACAGAACAACCATCCAACGACAACTCTGGCAAGAACGTTAATTGTTATCGATATGAGATAAGTCCAGCCCCATGTATACCATTACTAACTCCAAGCGATGTTTATCTAAGGAGTAAAGAGGTGCAATCTATATTCAGTACTAGTCATTGCGTCAAAATTTCAGATCCTGCAAATATATCTTACCACATAATGAATACATTGAAACTAGTAAAGCAATCATAAAAGGTAACCAAGGTCCAGGACCTAAATTTTGTTTGAAGCCAGTAAGGCTAATTTACCAGGATTTGAATCTTAAATCATCCTAAGCTGAAATGGAAATCAACAGGAGAGAAAAATCACAGCCATGAAACATGAAAGTAGGGGAATGTAATCTTTTAACTCCAATAGTGCCTCCATTCCTTCATTTAAGAGTCAGAAGGCAGCAACCAGTCAGAATTCCAAAAACACAACTACGAGAGCCAGGAAAAAAGACCAAAGTGACTCCAAACACCAAAATACATCAACAGAATTAGATTAAAAAACGACAATTTTCCAACCAAGAAAATACCGAAGAACATGATACGGTAAAGAGAAGAATTCAATACCAATCGATCGAGGGAAAAAGTGTTTATCGGACATGGAGAAGTAAGCATGGAAACAAGCGGACCAAAGCCCAATTGCTCAAGCCTCGGCTTGACATGCTCAAGCTTGCTTCAGCTTGGTTGTGTTTTAAGCAATCGTTTCTTATGATCGGCTATTTCTAGACTTCTAGCATATAAGAAACTGTGCATGAATCCCTCCAGTGGGATTGATTGGTAAAAATGGAACACTGACTGTTCTTACCATTATGTGAATATTCTGTCTCTCGGCGGGTGACATGGCTCATTTATACGCTTGAGCCAAAAATTAAGCTTTTCACTCTATTGCATCAGCAATCTTTATGCACCCTTTAGCACATGTATAAGCACCATCCTTTAGGTTAGCATGGTTCTTTTCTTCTTTTGATAAGCACAGTGTGGTTAGGCAAAATAGCTATTTTCCTATTTCATTTTGGAATTACATGTTATTCAATCTCAATATTGAACTAACAAGTCACTGTTAAGTGGCCTCTCTAAAGCCCATGGGGTCAATGCAAGTGTTAAATTGCCATAAACACCAATACTTTGGGACATAAGGCTTCGGTTGGTACAAGTATGCACATGTAAAAGCTTAAATGTCGTGAAAGAAGAAGATGAAGAAGGAATAGTATCCAGAAAAACTGAATACCTTCTCCTAGACCTGTTAGGTGATGGTGATAAGTTATGCCTTTTTGAATGCAACTTCCTGCAGCAAAGCCAAATATGAGAAACTACATTATAGCCTGAGAGCAGAAAAAGAGTAAAATGCGAAATTAACCTCTTCGAATCATCCGAAGATTCCTCACTTGACTCATTGGCATGACTAACCAATGAATTGTCCTTGCTGCTTCTACCTCTACTGCCAACTGAAGAAGAACGACGCCTCTTATGTCTGGTTGATTCACTAGCAAGCCTATATCTTGATCTTTCTCCCTTCTCATCTTTTGTGAATTCTCTTCTTCTATCACCATCATCTTCGGCATTAGCTCTTCTGTCTCTCTCTCTTTCCTTCCTATCCTCCTTAACATCAGGATCAATAGCCCTTTTTCTTGAATCAGGTTCCTTTGCTTTTTCCCGAGAGTTCCCACTCTGCTCTTTCATTTTCTCTTTTGAACCATTCCTATCATCTGTCTTTTCCCTTTCCCTTTCCTTTTCCCTTTCTCTTTCCCTCTTCATATGCCTCTCGTCCTGCCTTCTACGTCTGTCATCTTCCCTCTCATCCGTTCTACCCTTACCACTATCTACCTCCTTAACGGTATCCTTTCCATAAGAACTCCTTTTGCTTTCACCACGGATATCATTTTTATCCTGTTTATTTGTGGTTTCTTTCCCACGAGAATCATCTGTAACTGGCTTTTTGGCATTCATATTCTCAAGTGGCAATTCAGTTCTCATAGCCTTTTCCTCTGCAATATGATCTGTACTGGAGGCATCGCCGCTCTCCGGCCTTTTATCACTCCGAAACTTATCCTCATCTTCTTCAGCACCAGAGATCATTTTAGAAGTATATCTAGAGCCAAAATTACCGTCAGATGACCCTCTACCGGTTCTATTATCACTCAGCTCGTTAACTCTATCACCATTACGATTTGTGTCCCCATTAGAAGCCAACTTTAGGGCACCAACCTCCTCTTTTCTCAGATCTTTACCGTAGCATTCGGTTTCTTCTTCTGACCTGCCATTTTCAACTGCATCTTCATCTTCTGAAAGCTTTCTAGTACTTGGCTGTGGGTGAACAGTATTGTTGTCATCCTGATCGTCATCAGAGGCATAACTACCAAGACCCAATACATCTCCAGGAGAAATAGATGTCGACTTTCCATTACCATCTTCATTTTCAGGTCCCTCAACTTTGGCTGGAAGTATAACCTTTGCAGAAGCCTTAGGAGTTGGAAATGCCAACGCAGATGGAGATAGTTTACGATTAGAACCGACAACATTTTGGTCAACTGAAACAAATGAATCGAGACATAGATTTAGTTTATGAAAGGGACGGATACTCAGAGAACTTGAGTGTTTACACCACACAAATAAAAAAGATAAGTCAGTAAAAGACGTGTAAGTCATATATTACTTTCAACAGTGAGTTCGTCTTCGCTCAGAACTTTTGTTGCGATTTCATCAAATAGTTCATCAGTGACCTGTGCAAAAACAAAAGTCAAACACCCACAACAAAAAACATAAAGTATGAAGGTCATCAACTGGCTGGCACCTTCAATAGAACTTCAGTAAGAATACGCTTTATTTCCTGGTTTATTGCTGCCGTTCTAGCTGCTTCTACATCATCCTACATAGGGACAAATAGCAGTTTAATTTCACAAAAAAAAAAAAAAGGAGAGAAGAAGGTCACCTACATAACCATCGGTTTGAGTCTTCAAACCCATCTGCTAGGCCAATGAATAGAACTCAACCAGGAAAGAAATTTTCAACACTAGAGAAGTGAAATAAACATCACAAATAAGAAGCAAAAAAACCTCATCATCATCCTCCTCTTCAGGCGACTTAGAAGAGTCAATGCTTTTGCTATCTCCCTGATCAGCCTTCCCAAGAGATCTATCAACAGCTTCATCTTCAATGGATTCAGCTTCCTCCTTCAGGTGCTCTAAAGAAGAACTTGTAATAACAGCTTTATTCTTAATTATTTCCTCTCTTAGCCAGTTAGGTACTGAAGCCTGGGATTTTCCAACAAAAAAAGGAAAGATTGCAGGAATAATTAAGTGACTGAAATTGGAGGAACAACTATGCAAGTGTACAAGTAGCAATGCAGGAGTAGACAACTGAAATTACCTTTTTAGGCCGTTCAGGAATACTAGGAACCCCATAAACATCAGCAGGAAAGGCTGTTGTTGGATGATGTCCACTTCCTGCACCAATGCCAAAGGGTGTACCAACAGAAGGAACCGTTGGTTGGAAGCTTGGTCCAGGCATCCTTGCAAACAGCGCTGCGGAATGTCCAGGAACTGAAGATGGTATTGGAGAATCATGCTGTGAAGAATGTCGTGAATATTAGCATACCCAATCAAAACTCTAATATAATAGGATATTCAACTCACAATAAAAACCTGTTGTCCTGATTGGAGTACTGAGGGGATTGGAGGAAAAACAGTGCCAGGCACAGCTGAGGTAACCCAAGTATGGTTAGAAGTAGCAGCCACTGAATCAGTATGAATATAGCTTGGTTGTGCACGTGAATCATGATTGTGATTAAACCTATGGGCAAAAACTAAAGGCTGGTCACTAAGATCAATTGAGGCCTCGGTTGACTGGTTGCCAACTGCATAATGGGGCTGTTCCATTGAAACGGATCTACCAACGGCATGCAGTGGCGGATGCATATTGTGCAGAGCTTGATTCGATTCAATGGGCAAAGGAAAAGACCTGTAGAACTGTTCGTTCTGACCTCCAGCCTCTTTTAATCCTGACATTTGAGTGAGAGTTAAACAATTAAGGCATTTAAAATTATTTCAGTCAGCAACAACTCCAATGCCTGGGTTATGTGCAGGCAAAGCCAACATGTCTGAACCATAAGAAAAAATAATAACTTTTTGAATTCTTACTATCGCAAAAACCAAACAAACTAGCACTGAGAATTACTCTGATTGGACAGCAGAACCTAGAAGTTGAAACTACAACTATCTTCGAAAGATGGCTCAAGTGGAAAGGATACTGTCATACAATATCCTAAACATGCTGACAAACACATTATCACATAACCCACCCTGCCGCAGGTACGGACATCACTTAACTGAAGGACTTCCTTTACACCACTGATTTCCGCATATATATCACTAGTGATAATGTACACCAGTCACCAAATATTCGCAAAATTCATATATTTCTGAAAAACAGGAGGAGGAAAACATTTCAGAAAGCCTTGGAACTCAAGCCAACATTTATAAGAACCACCCGTAAAGGCATACTAACATTTCTGCCCAACTGACCAGCGATAGCGCCCCCTCCTTACTCCACCAGAAAATTTAAAATAAAAATCAGCAAAAGGTTCCAATTACATAGATCCAGGGGTTCCATTGTATCCCATCCTATAATACATCATTATCCCTCCAAGACTAGCTAAATTTCAGAAAGGCTTGGAACTAAGTCATAATTTAGGAGAACCACTTAAAAAGGCACACTAACATTTCTACCCAACCAACTCACCAAAGCAATCACCCACTCCTACTCCAGCAGAAAAGATAATACAAACTGAAAATTACCAAAAGCTTCCAATTACATAGATCCTTAGGTTCCATCATACCCCACGTATGTTTACATCGTTCCCTCCACCAATAGCCACCACTCACGTAGATGATGGAGTTTCATTGTCAACCATGTCACATACGCACATACATTTCCTCGCCTCGTCCAGGATATAAAGGAATTGTAAATTATAAATCACATCATATTTGGTGCCTTACCTGGCTTCTCTACAGTATTTGGGCAATCCATGCCCATGGGACTAAATGGCACCTGTAGCCATGCAGCTTATTACATGGAGCAACTTAATTGGCCATGGCTTGACTAGTTAAATACTCTTTTACCATGAAAACAGTCACGGCTATAAAGGGCGGGGCTTAAAACCCAATTGCAGTCAGTTTGGCTCATCAGAGACATTTGATCTACTACTATGACAAAAGCACCAGTAAACCATCCAATTAATTGTTTTTGGGCCACCAAAGACCTTTAAATTTGGTGGCCAAAAAAAATCACCAATTATGGATTCAGTTCCAAAGGTACTAAAGAACTAAAATGGTCTCTTTAAAAGGGTGTAAATTACCGATGCTATTCTGCAATTGTTGCTGCGTAACCCTGGCACAATCAAACATACAGATTGGATGGTGGTAGACTGGTAGGAAAGTGCAACCACCAGTCATATAAACGTTGGGATGATAAACGAGAATCGTGCAAATCAAGAAAAAACAATTTGCCATCCCAACAACGGCCAACTGGAAGACATGGATCATGTACCCCAAGCCATGGAACTGGAACAAAGCCTTGTTGAGTTGACAACAATAGCCATGAGAAATCCTCGTTATTACTCACACCTAACCTTCTTCCCTTCCGAATATTGCTATCTCGTGAGGGCAGAGAAAAGTTCCGGAGAAAGTGCAACGGTCCTGATGAAAATTATCAGCTCAAGACTATCTATAAATTTGGACTTAAGCGTATAAACTTTTAATGAGGAAAAACAGGAAACCTCTCATCACTATCGCAAGCCTAAATTGGAAAACACTTTCATCGATAAATGGTAAATAAACAAAAGTGTCATTGTATCATAATCAAACATATTCTATTGCTCATAAGTCGGAAAGAACATATCCATCAGATTCAATATGTAGATAAATGCTTGAGGTCTGAAGCACGCGATATCATCACCTAGAATATCAAGAATAGCATCTCCAACCATTTTACAACATCAAAAATAACTTGAGTGACCATAGACATTCTTCTACAAATAAAATTCACGTTACACAGAAGCAGTTCTTGAGCTTCACATCCAAAATAAATGTGCCAAGTGAGTTATTACCTGTAACAGAAGAATAACTAGAAGGTACCTCCTGCAGATGAACCGATGAGCTTGTAGGTGAGTTTTCTTGAGGAGAAAATACAGCACTTGAATCTCCTCCCAAATTTCCATCTCTAGCACTGTAAGCTAAATGCTCATCTGGAACAAAAGAAGATTGTCCAGCACTGATGGGTGTAGACTCTTGCAAATGAACCATATGCGGCCTATGTGAGGGTGCAGCTGGAGGTTGATACTGGTGATAACTTGATGCTGGAATCGATGGTTGAAGAATATCAGGATAACGAAGATCAGAAGTTTGTGGATACTGATCCTGATAATTCTGGGGCTGTGAATGCTGATAATCTGTTGAAACTTTGGCTGCAGCCCATGCTCTGGCCTTGGCTGCCCAATCTTCTTCATTTTGATGGACTTCAATTTCGTATTATGAAAATTTCAGTGACAAAATCAACAACTTAAGAAACAAAATCAAGGAAAACCTCTAGTATTAAGAAACAAAATAGAGAAAGACCTCCAGCATTATTTCTTATCCCAGTGGAGGGGCACACTGCCAAGTCTCAAGACTAGAGAAGGAAAAAAAAAGTGTCTAGTAACACATGTAGCAGCATGATGTGAAACATTTATTCTACATGCTTGGTCCACTAAATACAAGTCAATATCCTCAGTTGGACCCTCCTTCAGTTAATAAGAACATCCATTCTTTTGAAGATGGCCTTCACTGAAAAATTTTCCCCTCCCTAACACCCCTCCTCACGCCATGGTGCAGATAAGTACTGGGCTAATGCTTGACCAGCCATTCTTTGTTGGGCGAACCGTAGACAATTCTTCTAGAACCTCAGCAGGTTATAATTTCGTCCAAGTTCACCTCTTGTCCAGTTTTTAAAGGAGAGAATTAAGCACAGTACAACAAATCATATCAAATTTGTGTCCAAACACCATGTCCATCTATCATATCCCCTCAGTTACATTAGTTTCAGACATTATAATACCAAACAATCTATGACGATGTTCAGTAGATAACTTGCAAAGCATGACTATGACCCAATGTTTATACATCTTATATGTACACGGATAGATTTTCTGATAAGTGCTTATATCAAGAGAAACAGCAAAAGCAGGCCACACCTCTTTTCGCACATTCCATCTTCATGGCTATACCCTATGATCCTCCAACATACACATAATTTTGTTTACATGGCCACAACCACGCTCAATCCTTTTTGTTTCAATTTTGTAAGCAAAAAGGATATGTTTATATGTGATTTTTGACATGGTGAATTTACGAATATGTTTATATGGCTATTTTGTTCCCATAAAATAACACCCATTCACCATGTTACCTTCGTGCAATCATGTTTTATAGCTTCCAAAGAACCTAACAAGTTCAGGTCTTACAATCAGTAAACTAGAGTAGCAATACAACATTCGATTTTAAAGAGTTCCGTACAGTTCAATATGAAGCTATAAGACTCCATCAGAAATAAAGAAACAGAAAATATGTAATTGGTGCAATCTGTGTCCAGCAAAATGTCAAACACCATGATGGGAAGGTAGGCTTTGTTTATTCAGATTTGGCCCACGTATGAAAATCATATATCTATCCATTGGATGAAAAGTTATGAAACAAGTTACTTGCATACCAAACAAGTATGAGAAGATTATGCAGAATACTAGCAACGAGTTATCCAAGTATGAGAAGAGAAGAAATAAAATCATCTTATAACACAAATGACTTCCAAACCACATTTCAGCTAACCTGGGTACTCCCAGCCGTGATGATGACCCCAATTTGCATTGCCCCAATCCTACAAACGTTAATATATCACTTGTTAGTTTGTGTGTCAATCGATTGACATGGATAAACTTTACCGGGTATGCACCACAGCAGAGTCTTCAAGAAACAAAAGAAGCAAAAGATACATAAAATCCTACTATTAGAAGCCAAATTTTCTGGTTTAACAAATCCACATCCCAAGTGGTTAAATACACCTTCAAAAGATATGTTTGTCTAAATTTTCACTATTACCGTAACCCTGATTCAAATAATTTAAATTAGAGTTTCCCCATTACTTTACTTTACTTTACTTTACTTGCAATTGCACAAAATGGGTAACTGTGTGAGCAAAAGTGGAACTATAAATATGGGAGAAGTGGGAGGAGAGAGTTGTTGGGTGTCAAAGAGGCAATTAAACCAATGAGTGGAGAACTCCATAGCCTTTTAAAAAGTTACTACAAAAATTCAAACTTTCATAAATGCATTTCTTATTTTATTTTGAAAAGACAAGAAACATGTATTCTGTGTTTTCCCAAGAGAGTTGTAGCAGGAATTCCATTAGTATTCGTCCGTGTGTTTGCACCTGTGCATGTTTTATGTTTGCACTCTAGAAAGTAATCAAAACACATGTTTTCAAATGTTTTGAGAAGAAAAAGAAAAAAGCACACCCATCTGCAGTGGATGGTTGATATTCTACACTAGCAGGTGTAAACATGCACACTAGGCTGCATGTTTACTGGTTGTGGGGGTGGGGGGTGGGGGGAGAGACACAAATAATAAACTCTTGGGATGGGCTCAGATTAGAATTTGTGGAGGAAATTTTTTGAATGAATTTATGTCCATAAGTTCAATGTGTTTCCCTTGCCCTTAATTTTCCTTTTAACAAATCCCTCCCCAAAGCCTTGATCTTAATAGCCTTAGTTGAGCCTTACATTGGTTCAGAGCTCTCACATCAACTAATATGAAGGAGTTACGATAGTGAAGTCGTCGTGGTTGAAAAGAAAAGTTTGATCTTCGTATCGTTGTAACAAATTCATCACTCAAGAAAACTAACCGGTAAAACTCAAAAATGGCATTTGGTGATTTCCACAACACTGTTAGGCAAATTCAATACTCAACAAATCCCTAACAAATATGGTCAAAGTAAGGAAACCAAGCCTAGCACTCCCTAAAATATACAATCAATGTAATGCATGGACTCAATTATTTTTTAAATTCTTGATTGTGGATTGTGAATTAAAGGTTTTCAATAGTGGTGAAATTTTAACCGACAAAACCGAACTGCCTAAAAAAAAGACAAAAACCAACTAAAAATTTTGGTTTGATTTTGGTAACATTATCGGTTCGGTTCAATTCCAATTTTACTAAAATTTGAAATTTAAATTTCTAGTATCGGTTTTGGTTTGTGTTCTGAACTAATTGTAACCGAACCGAATAGTTACATGGTTAATGAGCTTTCGATCTTAGTTGTCCAACTTGTAAGGCCAAGGAAATCACAACCGTACAAAGACTTCTAACCCAAAATTCATTTTCAACCCAAAATCATGTCAAACAAGCATTGATTCTTTTTTTTCTATTCTTTCTCCTTGTCTTTTCTGTTTTTTCATTTTCGCCTCTGGCTCTTAGAACTCAAAAGTCAGTTCTCTCTGTTCTACAAGCAACGAATCGGTCTTAAGATGAGAAGCCAAAAAATCATGCCCGAAGCAACTCTCTTTCTCTCTCTCTCTCTCTCTCTCTCTCTCTCTCTCTCTCTCTCAAGTCAATCTAAGAAACAAAGACCCGAAAGCACAAACCTTGAGATTGGTTATCGCTAAGGTCGATTTCTAAACCCTAAAGCCAAAAATTTGGGAACTCCATTTATTTTCTAATAAAATACGAGAACAGTTTCCGATTTTTTTGTACTATTTAGCTCGGAATCTGTCTTTCTTAATTTTTATTTAGAAATCTATTTGTTTTATTTAGAAATATGTTTGTTTTTTCGATTATCACATGAGAAGCTAAGGAAACCCACACCTAAAAAAGAACGCTAAGGTTGATCTCTAAACACTAAGGCTAAAAACTTGGGAATTTTACATTTTTCTTATGAAATATGGCTCTTTTTATGCAAATCTGCAATTTTTGAAGTTTTGTTACATCGGACCTGAGATTTGCGTTTGGTTTTTGTTTCTATAAATATCGATTTCTTCATTTTTGCATCTTAGAATGAGAGTCAGATTTCTTTTTCTATTCTTGGTGGTTGGGATTTGAACCTATTTCTTAATGTGCGTTGAAGGTTTGAGATCATCGCCATCTAGAATGGCAACACTTAGGTCTTATGTTGAGAAAGAAGGAATTGAGTCAAACTTTCAACCTTGTTTCGATGTGCCCACTCGATGGATTTCCACTTACTTCATGTTGGAAAGAGCTTTAGTGTTTCAAAAAGTCTTTGAGCGATTAGAAGAAAATACCTTCTTGTCATTGAGTGTTATAGAGGATGAGCTTCGGGAGGTTGATGATTTGGATGAAAACAACGAGTTAGACATGTGTCCCTAAGGATTGTGGAAGCGGAAAAGGGAGAAGGAAAGCCTACGAAACTCCATCTAGCAATGATCGGGACATGGTAAATCATATCTGAAAGTGCGCAAATTGTTTCACAATGTAACCCAAGCCTTTTTTGTGATCTTTGTACATGACTCCAACTAACAATGATTGGGACATGGTAAATTGTATGTGAAAGTTCTCAAATTGTTTCACGATGCAACCTGAGCCTTTTTCTAGATCTTTGTACATAACTTGCAATTCTTTTTAATGGATATGATATTAATACAGTTGAAAATTGTCTCATTGTGTGAGGACAAACAAAAAGAACTCCTTTTGAAGTCTTTGGCACTTGCCATGAAGAGCAAGTTTCAAAAATATTGGAAGCTTGAGAAGAAATCGCTGTTTGGCTTTGTTCCAGATTCCCGTTATACATTTTTGTATGTAAATCTGTGTCTTAGGCAAGTTGTTAAGGAAATGATTGTGGATTTAAAGAAAGAGATGGCTTGTCTTTATGGTTGATATGAGAAAAATGGAAGTCATGTATTGCAGTAAAAGATGTGGGCCAACCATCAAAGAAAATAAAGGTGGGTGAAGGAAATGATATGGATTCCTCGGAAAAAACGAAAAAATCGACTCAAGATGCATTTGGAGGAAGAAAATTACATGGTTAGCAAGTCCAAGTTGGAAAGATATTGGATAGAGGCTTGTGAAGTAGACAACTCCGAATTTGATATAATAGGTTGGTTGAAAGCTAACTCCGCCTAGTACATAGTTATTTAAAGCGAGAGGCGCACTCAGGTGCAAAGTTCTCTTGGGGTCTAAGCACAAGTCGCAAAGCGATGTGAGGGTCTTATTGAAGCGAGGCACACTCATATGTATAATTCATATATATAACTTGTACACACACACACTTACAATTTATTATTTCAAAACACATTAAAACTGAGAGAACATATACATATATGATATATCAGCATATACTCTATATACAATAGACTATAATATGGCTTTAAGACAAAGAAAAAACAAGTATATAATGTATGTCATATCTATATTGTACATCAGTCACATATCAATGTAGAAAAAACAGGGAGAATATATCTATACCTCTCTATATATATATATATATATACATACATGTGTATACATATGTATATGTATATGTATATATATACGTGTGTATATACACGTATATATATATATATATGTATATGTATATATATATATATATACACATGTAGTCGACTAAAAGATTTGAAGTCCATAGATGGATTTCGAAGTCAATAAGATGGAAAAACAGTGGACTAGACGATCGAAGTCAAGCAGCATGAGGAGGAGGAAGAAGAGAGATACCTGCAATCTAGGTACAACGCGATCAAAAAAGAGAGGTGCACTCTGGTCTGATTAAGTCGACTGAGAGAGATCAAGAGAGAGGTAGGTGGTTTGATGAAGTTGTTTGACGGGAAAAAAGCAAAACAAAGGTGCCTTTCTAGTGCTTCACGCCTCGCACCTTTCTTGCACTTCAGGGATTAAACTCGTGCCTCCTTGAAGACACCTCACCTTGCACCTCTTGTGGCCCGTAACATGGGCCTCGTCACACCTCGCACCTATTCGTTGGTGTCTTAAGAAATGTTATGAAGAAGAAGTTGTTAAGAGAATGTTTGTGGATATAAAGAAAGAGATGGCTCGTCTTTATGATTGGTACAAGAAGAATGGAAGTCATGTATTGCACGTAAAAGAATTGGATCAACCGTTTAAGAAAATGAAGGTGGGTGAATGTGATGATATGGATTCCTTGGAAAAAATGAAATATCAATTTATGATGCATTTAGAGGAAGAAAATAACACGGTTAGCAAGTCGAAATTGAAAAGAGATTAGATAGAGGCTTGTGAAGTAGACCATAATTATTTAAGACGCGAGGTGCACCGACCCGGAAAGATTCCTTAGAGCCTAGAAGCGAGGTGCAAAGTGAGGTGTAGGCTTTATTGAAGCAAAGCGCACCTAAACGAGAAAAAATAACAATACATATATACATACATAATGTTCAACAGTCAATAGTAAACAATCGACCAAACTATTCAAGGCAAAACAGGAGTCGCACATACACCCATATGTACATATACATATACACACGTGCGTGTAAGAAGAATACAAAATGACAAGTGCATAAGAAAAATAAACAGAATAGTATGAGTCGACCAACTAAAACTTCCATTAAAAATAAGATATAATAAAATATGTATCACAAAGGCCAAAGCAACTTAATAGTTGTATGTATATATATATGGGGCCAGCTCCATAAACCAATATATATGGGGCCAGCTCCATAAACCAACACTTTTTTAGACCAATATTAGACCAACGTTTAAACTCTTGATTCCGGATTAAATTTTAATGATCCAAACCATTCAATGTGTTTAAAACATGTTTTTAAAGGCACCCGCGAGAAATCAGCTCAAAATATTACCGGAAAGAATTTGATCCACACAGTAGCCCATAAAACAGTTCCTGTCAGCATTCTGAATCAATGTTTGGATCAAACCCTTTCCGGTAATATTTTGAGTTGATTTCTCGCGGGTACCCTTAAAAACATGTTTTAAATACATTGAACGGTTTGAATCATTAAAATTTAATCGGGAATCAAGAGTTTAGACGTTGGTCTAATATTGGTCTAAAAAAGTGTTGGTCTCTTTAGCCTTTCCCTATATATATACACACACACACATATATATATATAACACAATAACTTTATCGTAGTATACAATAATATACAAAATGTTTCTTAAACAAATTAGAAATGTTGTCCTTTTGATGAAAGACAAAAAAATAGAGAGTTAGTCAGTGAGAGCGATGGATAGAGATAGAGAGATTAGAGCAAGGGAGAGAAAGAGAGTGAGAGACGGAGAACGAGAGAGATAGAGAGAGATCGATACAAAGAGATAGATCGACGGAACATACGTGGTGGCTTGGTGAGATCACAATCATGAGAGAGAGAGGAAGGCGTGATGTTTGTGATATGATCAACATTACGTCTTCTTTTTCACTTATTTTTTAATTTAAAAAAAGGCACGCTTTTTCGTCAAGGCACGAGAGATGCAAAAAAGCTCAAGGCGCAAGAAAGCTCGCGCCTTAGTGAAGGAGCCTCACCTGACTCTGCCAGACCTAAGCCTTGGTGAGCCTCGAGCCTAGGCACGCATCTAGGCATGCCTTTAATAACTATAAAGTAGACAGCTCCGAATTTGATATATTAGGTTGGGGGGAACTGGGAAGCTAATTCCGCCAAGTATCATATTCTCTCTCAAGTAACATAAGATATTGTAGATATTCCCATGTCTGCAGTTGCATCGGAATCCTCTTTTAGCACGAGAGGACGGGTTCTTGATCCATACCAAACTTTTCTTTCTTCCAAAGTGGTCGAGGCCCTCATTTGTACTCAAGATTGGTTGTGTTCAACAAAAATTCGCCTAAGGAATTACATGGATGAGGTGGAAAAAATTAGACACATGTATTCCTTAACTAATTGGGCAAAGGTTTTTTTCTATATCTTTCACTATTGTTTGTTTACCTTTTTTTGTTAGTACTGTATTTTTGCAATCGAGCTTCTAGGAACAAGTGAAGAGTCATTCTCATTGACATGTGACAGAAAAAGTTCATGGTTGAGGTAAATTCCTCATTCTGTTCGTCTCAAATGCTGCCTTTGATGTGCTGCAGGCTAATGCTGCCATTTGATTTCTCTCACTGTTATTTGAGATATAGAATTTCAGCATTCTGTGTTTCTTTCTACTGATTTCTACATTCTGTTTATTTCAGAAATGCTGGACTAATTGCAATTTGATGTGTTGATGGTGCTGACTTGCTGTTGATATTTTCGGTGGACTTGGTGGCCAAACTGCTGCTTATTTCTGTCATTTCTTTTTCGTGTTTTTCTGGTAACATTGAGTGGAACTTGTTAGGTGGTGGCTGACAACTCTGTTGTTGAAAAACTAGGAAACTTGTATTTGATATCTGATGTTGGAAAACAATTAATTGGCATATCTGTTTTTGGGTCCCAGCTGAGGCTTAGCATTAGGGATTTATTTTTACTTTTTGGGCCCAAATGAGACTTCATATTAGGGATTTGTGTCTGTTTTCGAGACCTAGATGAAGCTTAACATTCAAGATGTTGTATCTCTTTTTTAGGCCCAAGCATAGTTGTGAAAGGCGCGCCTAGGCGTGAGGCACAGCCCATACGCTCCTCACAGTGCCAGGCGAGGCGACTTGAATCAAGCGCGGGCTTTATGGACCTGGGCACACGAGGCGCAAGCTTATTTCCTAATTTTTATTCTTTTTTCACACACACCATAGCGCCTCCCTCCCTCTCTCTCTCTCTCTCGGATTGAGTAAGCAAGGACCCAGGTACACCATATATCTATATATGCTCTGTCTGTAGAGTATGGTCTGTATATGTATCCATATATACACTGTTTGTAATCTGCATATATTGTATCTACTATAATATATAGATACAGTCAGATGACTGTATATAATATATATATATATATATATGCAGTGTTTGTAATCTGTATATAATATATATGCAGTGTCTATAGTCTGCAGTATAGTGACTATACTCTATATATATGTCTATATATGCAGTATGCATTGTTTGTAATCTGAAATAATGTAGTATATTACTATATTATCGATATATATCTATATCTATTATCTATATACCACGCCTTGCTTCAATAAAGCCCGCTCCAAGAAACCTTTGCGCCTCGGTGTGCATCTCGCCTTTAATAACTATGGGCCCAAGTGAGTCCTACTACAACAAAATTTCCATTGCACTGATTTGTCATGGCCAAAATGAAAGCCTAATATGATGAGTTTATATTCGGATTTGTGGTCCAAATGAGGCCTAATACATTGAGACTTATATTATGCTTGGCACAAATGGGGCCAACCCACACAACAGACCGAAACAAAAATAACTAAACTAGTTCGGTTCTATACCTTTCTCAGTTGGTTTTGGTTCTTAAGATGGCCAAAAAATGAACGAACCGAACCAATTACACACCTAGTTTTTAGATTAAAACGAAAATATGCAAGTGTTCCAGCTCTAACATCAAAAAAACAACAGCAATCAAATAAAAAAGCAGTACTTCTAAAATAAAACCCAACATAATTCAGAGAAGAAACAAAAGATCAATACTCAGACAAATAGCACATGCACAAGAAGAATAGAAACTAAAAATAGCTCCGCAAACTAATCATCAACCCAATGTGTTTAACAATCTCCATTTTCAAAACCTAATCATTAACATTTAACAAAAACAACAGCACTTAACTAAGAGAGAGTAATTGTGAAGTAAAACCCTAGATAGCTTACAAAAGAAAGTAATAACCTAATCTAGAAGCTAATAAGTAGTTTACCTGAGGATAAGACTGGGGAATCAGCGAATTAGTATGGTATGGGGGGGGAACCGGAGGACGATGAGGAGGAGGAGGAGGAGGAGGAGGATGTGGTTGGTACTGGTCGTGAAGAGGGTGCGCATGATAAGAAGGAGGCGCAGGATATGGAGGTGGAGGGGCCCACTGCTGCTGGTGGGGTGGTGGAGGGGGCGGAGAGTGCTGCTGCGACGGAGGTTGGTACTGGAATTGCCCGGGGTACCAGGGGCCAGGCGGAGGCACGGGCTGCCCGAGTTGTTGATGGTAGGGATCCGCCGTGGATGGCGGGGGAGGCGGCATGTACCGGTGAGGCGGTTGATACTCCATCAACTGAATCTCTGGTAAGGGGTTGTCGCGATTAGGTTAGGACTCGGGGGAATGGAGGGCTGCCAAGAGGGGAAGGAGGGGAATAACGATGAAAATTTTTCATTAGAGGGGATTTACCCATAGGGCTAATACGGAAGTACGACTGCTGGAGATTGTAGTTCTTTTGATGCAATTACATAGTAACCCCTACTGTGTTACCTGCTTTCCAAACTAAAACCTAGAATTTTCATTTGTGCAATTAAAACCCTATACTTTTAGCCGTGTCCCAATTCGAACCCTTCGTTCACTTCTGTTAAAAAACTTAACAGAAGAGCACGTACAAGGGAAACCAATTTTTTTTCATTTTTCCCTAATATTTGAATATTCTTCTTGACTCTTCAGTTTTTGCTTTATTAATTGGATTTTGCATATTTCCCTCCATTTATTTCTCTCGACTTCTATAAATGCCCAAAAAATAAGCTCACTTAGTTACCTCATTTCTTAACTTTACTCATTCTTATGAGAATGATCGAGCCAAATATGTGCACCAAGCGAATGTATTTATCGATTGTCGGTCTCAATTAGGAGAATTTTTTAGATATTAGTTGTCAATAAGTATAAACACAAAGGAACAACTCAGAAGAAAATTAAATAGAATTAATAAGAATTTATTACAATTACAGCTGAGGAAGTAACAATAACAATGTAACTTGCGAACTGAACTAAATTGCTCCTACTCCTAGCTACGTTAATGGATACTCCTATAAAAATTGAAAGTGCTGAAACTAAATTTTTGAAAAGTAAGCGATAAGTAAAGTACGGGATAAATAAAGAGTTGAATAAATAAGGATAATTAAAGTTATTTGTCTTCGGTTCTAGACCCCTTTCTCTGAAATCATCAATGAATATATATACTTGCTCAGCAAATTACCACCTTTAGATAGTTCATGCATGGGCTTTGACGTACACCATGCATCATTTATTCCAATGAGTTGGCCTCAAATAGTGTCCACTATATTGCCTAAATTTTCGAAAACGTTAATAAAAGAATAAAATAATCAAAAGCCAATATTTCTTTAACTAATAAAATTAGTACTAGTTTTTGCTCTTGCAAAATATGAAATACCGAACAAATTCTCTCAAAAGAGAATACCACAAATGATTTTAATTTAGAATCGCATAGTCAATCTAAGCCTACACTAGGTGAATCATGGCTCGACCGGGTCTTTTTCTGGAAATGAATATTCGTGGGCTAGGTACTCAGTTTTCAAATGTTTCTTTTTTTATCAGAACATCTAGATGTTTCTTCGGGATATTTCTTTTTTGACGAATGTTATTGATAAACATCTGAATGTTACTCTTCTCTAGATTTCCAACTTGGCTTTTCAACATAGAACATCTGGATATTTTGTGGCAATCATCTGGAAGTTTTAGCTCTTTGGTTTCAAATTTAGCAGCAACACTCCTTGGCCTCTTTAGATATTTTCTTGCTTTCTTTATGAACTTCAATCATGTCAACACTTTACTCCGACCTCGGAATAACTTCATAAATCATCTATGAGTCACAAAGATTTCTCGAAATATCCTTTTTAACTTATTTTTCCTACAACAAGGAGAAAAATACCTTATGTGCAATATTAGTCAAAAACTTAGAATTAACCATGTATACAAGTCTAAAACTAATCTCCAAGCGATAGTATATGCAAATATGTGTGTTGATCACCTCATCTAAAGCAGTAAGTACTTCAAGATCTAAATTTATTCATAGATAATCAACATAAACAATTCGACATTGTAAATTTGAAAGGATTATGGTAAATTCGAGCAAGTCACAAAGAACCCCATTTAAACAGTAAGTAATTCAAGATCAAAAGTTATTCGTAAACAATCAAGATAAACAATTCAAACATGGTAACTTTGAAAGGATTATAGTAACGTCGAAAAAATATCCTAAGTTCCTGCAAAACATAGGAAATTGCTACGGAACTCTGTCGTATATTTGCAAATCCGAACCATATTCGAAAAATTTCTTTGGAATAAGAATAAAACAAACTTCACTCACTATCTAATTTGAATTGTCTTCAGAAAACAATCTTTATCTTTGACGATGAAATTCTCCTCCTAACTCCCAACACTCAGATACCAATGAACAATAACAGATAAATGGCAATTTATCACATAAAAAATATAAGAATTTGGATTTAGGATCATAGAAAAATAATACAGATATAATTTCGTGTAAAGATCAAAACAAATCCGGTAATATCCTCAAGGTTCTCGTGAATAACAGACTTGCCAATTTTCATTTCACTTGAAGTTGTTTCTTCTTTCCATTAGTCATCCCAACGTTGGTTTTCAAACTTGAACATATTTCAGGATCAAAAGAAATCCCCAAGCTCACAATAATGGATTTCTTACAATGTGTTTCATTAAAACAATCACTATGACAAATTTTGGGGATATTAATAGATTTCAATGAATGTGGTTAACATTTCGGTGAGTTTTTTTTTTTTTTTGTTGGGATTTTGGTAATATTCTCAAGATTGTGTTTAAGATTCTGGTGAGTTTCTTGAGGAATCTTGCAATATTCTTAAGATTCACTAAAAATTGTTTACCATATTCGATTTCATAATTCAAGCCTAGTTTACTACCATTATTTCCTACCTACCAAATCAGGGATTATGTGTTTTCACTTAGAAAAGGATAAAAGAGTAAATTAACATTCAAAATTAATGGCAAAAATATCAATCAATGTAAAAATGGGATGGAATCATAAGCTCAAAAAGCTGATAAGACGAAAACCTACGTCACTTGGGCTCATAGGACCCTGATTTAAATTGTCCTTTAAACTTCAAACCTAATGGGTCACTAGAATATCCTGACTGGCCAGGTTTTGCTTTTGGAATTTTTTCTCTATTTGTGCTTTAAAATTTCAACTTCTTCTTTTGGCTTTCATTTTCCAATCCCAAGCTCCCAATACTTCACTCTTAGACTGCCTATGGCTTCCCAACTCACTTCCAGGTCTCGGGACTTCACAAGAACACTCGAATTTGCTTGTTTAATTTGAATAACCTGAAACAAGACAAATAGAACCTTTCGTGCAATATCAATTAGTTTGTTGGAATAAGTATGCAGGTAAGCAATAATAGATATGTTGAGCCACGTAATTATGCAATAAAGTGTGCTCAACACCCGCCAACTTGAGGGTTGCTAGTCCCTATCAACTATAACTCCAAAAAAACTTAAAGACGACAAAAGCAAAACTAGAAAAGAACTACTAACTATGAGTCGACACAAAACGAATTACGAAACATACTTTGTGAGGAACCGAAATTTTTTTTGTTTTTAAGTTTATGTTCGAAGTATTATTAGTGTGTATAATTGCTGTATAATATTTGTTTCGAACTTGGGTAAGGTAAGACTTGACCTGGGTGGCTTAGTTTGGTCAATTTAATGAGATAATGGCATTTTAGTCTTTTAGCCACCCTTATGTCCTACCCCAAATCAGATTTTTGGGGAAGTTGAGCTTATTTGGAGAAAGCTCAAGATTTCTTCCTCTCCTTTCTCTCTACAATTTCTATCCATCCAACCAACCAAACTCAAATTCCTTTGAGATATGGAGTCACCTTCACGTGCTTAACGCATATTCGGACGTGCATCATCGATTCGAAGCTCGGGGAAGGAGGATTCAACATCTAGAAGTCACCCAAGGCTAAGGCTTAACCATCTTCGTCAAATCCATCTTCTAAAACCTTGAGGTAGGGACATAATACCTTATATGTGTGTGTGTGAGTGTTAAATATAGTTGAAAGGCTTAATTTAGGCACGTTAGAGTAGAAATTTGGATATTTGTTCGTGTTCTCGATCTGCTAAAAAATCCAAAAATGACTCGATCGATCGAGCGCCTCCAGCTCAAGCAAGCAACCTTCACAAATTTAGACATTGCTCGAGCTGTGGTTAGGCGGTGATTTTTAGCTCACTGAAATTTTTGGAGCATTTAGACGCTCGAGCAACCTCTAGCTCGCTCGAGTGATCTTGTCTGATTTTAAAAATTTTGGTATGTTACTCCGATTGATCTAATTATGGTTTGGGTCCATTGTTGGGTGTTTTCACCATGTTTATAAGGAGTAACGTTTCTTTAACACATTATTGAATTGGTTGATGATCGCACACTACTTTACGTTAAGGAATAATGAAATATGAGTCCTGTAACAATGATCATGCTTGTGCAACGTACTAAACTCCTTCGGGAATACTAAGAATGCACTAGACTCCTTCGGAAATGCTAGGAATGCACTAGACTTCTTTGGTAATGCTAGGAATGTATTGGACCCTCTTGGGTAATTGTTAGGAACTCATAACGAGACCCAAGATATTGATGTTACGAAGAGAACTATAAACCTTTGAAATAAGATGCCTCTCATTAAGAGATTGCTTAGGTGCTTAACTAGTTGTTCAAGCATATGTGGTTTTATTTCTTAATGTTGTTTACTTGATTCCTTGCTCATGTTATATCTATTGATTCTATGCTAATCCATTGCATCACATCATATTCATGACATATAAGTATCGATGTTCCTACTGGACTTGTAGCTCACCCTTTCTTTCATTTTAGGTATCAATCCCGAGCAGTAGATCGATGGACATGGCATGCTTGACTGTGTGCATACTTTTGTAGATTTAAGAATGGATTTATCCAATATCTTTTGAACTTATATTTGGGAAGACGCACTATAACTCTACTTTGATTATGTAATATTTGGATGCACCTTTAAAACTTTAACATTGGGAGAGGTCTTATGGTTTGAGATGACCTATTTTGAATGTTTCATTGTTGAAAAATCCTAAGGTTGACATATTATGTGAGAGTGTATAAAGTGATTTTAGTAGATTTGAATTCTTTGAGATTTGAGGGCGTGACAACTTATTATCAAAGCATAGGTTAGAATACTTTGAAACACAGGGAGACTTTTAGTCTCATTGGGTTCAAAATTTGGTGCATTTAGACATAATTTGTGTGTGCTTGTGTGCATGATATGCATTGGCATTGCATAGCATGTAAGTAGGAATATATGTGGTTGTTGACCTTTGTTGGGGATTCCTGATTGATATTGGCCTTGTGATGGCAATAGTTGTTAACTTGGGTATTGTTGTTTTCATTGTTGTACCGCTATGCCTCTGAGACGTGGAGTGAGATTGGATGGATCTCGAGGCCAATGCCAAGGTCGTTATCGTGAGATACCGTTAGAGAATGTTATAAGTCAACAAAGGGAGATTCTATGAGCGGAGGAAGTTCACGAGGAAGTAGAACAAAACGTCGAACCGTCGATTGCTCTGAGCTCATTCGCAAAAGAGTTAGTAATGGCGCTTGCCGAAGGCAATGTGCTGAATTAGGCCACTAGAGCCCGTGCTGGTGTTCGGGCGATCGATGCTTTGAGAGAGTTTCGCCATCTTAATTCTCTTCAATTCAATGGAGAGGGTAGTGACTTTCTCGCAAATAACTATTGGCTTTCCAAGATTCATAAGTTATTCAAAGACTTGAGGATAGTGGAGGATGACTTTCAGGTCAGTATTGTGGCATGTCAATTGACCGGAGAAGAAAATGAATGTTGGGAGTTGATCCTTGAAGTGACAAATGATGCACGAAGGGCCGCTAGGCAAATGGCTAGAGTTGATGAACCAGATGTCAAGGATGTGACATGGGCTGACTTTGAGGTTCTTTTCAAGAATCAATATTTTTTTGAATCCTATTGTGAGAAATTACGCGAAGAGTTTGAGAGGTTAGAGCAAGAAACTACGATGGTGTCAGAATATATTGCAAGGTTTCAGACCTTATCCCGCTTTGTGCTAGAGCTATTGCCTTCGAAAGATTATAAGTGCCGCCGTTTTGAGAGGAGTCTTCACTCATCTATGAAGAGTCTCTTTGTGAGCCAACACAAGATGAGTTTTGCTGACATTGTTGAATGTGAAAAAAGTGTGGAGTTGCCTAGGGAGGCACAACGAGGTTCAAAGTTTGGGAACCGAGGCAGATGGGTGTTATGCCAAATTCATCATCTTTTGGGAGCTCTGAGAGTCAGGGGCGTAAGCGATAGAGAGAGCAATTTCAGTCTCCATAAGGCCACTGGAATCTTAGGCCACTGGAATCTTAGGCCACCTACTCTCTCTGATTCTAGAAGTAACACTTTGAGACCACCTATTGTGTGCCACTGGTGCAACCAATCCGGTCATGTCTGCATTCAGTGTATGGTGCAACCGAAGCTTTGTTATTCTTGTGGCCAACCGGGCCACTTGGCTAGTAGTTGTCCCTAGGGGAACGGTTGCACACAGTGAGGCGGATTCTGTTTAGCAGCCAGGATAGGGCTGTGGACAATAGCAGCAGTAGTTTAGGGATACTCAGAGACAGCAGCAACCTCACTTCCATCAAACTACTTTAGTTCAGGGTTTCCATGTTGATAGGTGTGCAAGTTCGTCAGCACCTACACTGGGTTTAGAACAACGAGGTGGCTATATGTAGGCCCAACATACCCAGGGGAGGGTTTTTACTTTTCTCTTGTTTAACTCATTTGCGAAATTTTACTTGATTCTGGAGCATCTCATTCTTTTATTGCTGCATCTTTTGCACGTGCTTTGGAGTTGAAAATTGATATGCTTGAACCCTCATTGTTTGTTGAGATGCCTCTTGGAGGAAAATCACCACTTCGCTGTATTTGTAGAGACTGTGAACTCACTATCCTTGATCGCCACTTCACTTTTGATTTCATTGTGTTAGGCATGTATGGATTTGATGTCATTCTAGGTATGGATTGGTTATCCAAGTTCTATGCTACCATTAACTGTTTCAAACGCCAAGTTCGCATTTGTTCACCCATCGACGGTTGCTTTGAGTTCTTTGGAAAGCTTTGGGAGCTCTAGAGCCCTGTTTATGTGAATCTCATGAGCGAGATTCAATCTATGCATTATTGGCTAGTTTGACTCTTAATGAGGATGTATCCGCGCGTGGAGAGTTGCCGGAGGTGGTTTGCGACTTTCCGGATGTATTTTCAAAAGCGTTACTCAGTTTACCTCAGGAGAGAGAGGTTGAGTTCGTGATATAGTTGCACTCAAGTACTACTCCTATTTTTGTGCCCCTTACCATTTTGTACCGGCTGAGTTTAAAGAATTGAAGACGCAATTGCAAGAGTTATAGGACTTGAAATTTATTCATCGTAGTATGTTACCATGGGGAGCACCAGCCTTGTCTGTACAAAAGAAAGATAGTTCTTTGCGTTTGTGTATTGATTATTGGAAGCTTAATCGTGTCACCGTGAAGAACAAGTATCCGATACCGAGGATTGATGATTTATTCGATCAACTATGGGGCGCTACATGCTTTTCGAAAATTGACTTGAGGTTGAGTTATCACCACTTGAAGGATCGAAATAGGGATATTCCTAAGACTACCTTTTGGATGCATTATCATGGTCATTCCTTTTGGGTTGACCAATGTGCCAGCAACATTCATGGACCCCATGAATCGTATTTTTTAAGATTATCTCGACCGATTTGTTGTGGTCTTTGTTGATGATATTTTGATCGATTCACCTTCCGATGAGGAGCACAAATCCCATTTTGCCATTGTTTTAGAGCTTTTGAGGAAGCATCAACTATACGCCAAACTTAGTATGTGCAAGTTTTGGTTGTCTGAGGTGAAGTTTAGTTATCTGAGATGAAGTTTTGGGCATGTTGTTTCAAGGAGTGGTGTGGCTGTTGATCTAGGAAAGGTTGAGTCCGTTATGAGTTTGCAGCGACTGAAGAATGTGTTTGAGATTCATAGCTTTTTGAGCTTGGCCGGATACTATCGATGCTTTATTCTTGACTTTTCTCGATTAGCGGCTCCGATGACTCTCTTGACTCATAAGGGGATACACTTTGTATGGGATAATGCTTGTCAGAAAACTTTTGAGGAATTGAAGAAGCACTTGACTAGTGCACCAATCTTGATTATACCCGAATAGGGAGCGGGTTGTGCCGTGTATTATGATGCTTTGAGGAAAGAATTGGAGTGCATGTTGATACGAGGGGGTAGAGTGGTGGCGTATGGGTCAAGACAGTTGAAGACTCACGAACAAAATTATCCAACTCATAATTTAGAGCTTGCTGCTATGGTATTTGCTTTAAAGATTTGGCAAGCATTAATTGTATGGTGAGAAATTTGAAGTTTTCTCTGACCATAAAAGTTCAAAGTACTTATTCTCCTAGAACGAGTTGAATTTACGACGATGTTGATGGATGAAGCATATTGAGGATAATGATTTTGACTTACAATATCACCTGAGGAAAGCCAATGTGGTCACAGATGCTTTGAGTAGAACGCCGACACACTTGGCAAACCTAGAGATTCATGAATGAAATGCGGGTTGGGACTTGGGGGTTTATGCATCATGTTTTGAGGAAGTCTGGGAAAGGGTGATTTTGTGCAACTTGATAGTTCAATCGACTCTTTCGACTCGAGTGATTGATACCCAAGTACAAGATGAGAAGACAGATGAGTTGCTTAAGAAGTTCTTTACTGGCAATACTAGCAATGGATGGATGGTCCATGCCGATTGGAGTTTATGCTTTTAGGGGAAGCTATTTGTGCCTGTTTCGTGTCGAGAGAAAATTTTGAGAGAGTTTCATCACTCACTATTCATCTGGGAGGAACAAACATGTACCATGACTTACATCGATAGTTTGGTGGCCTGGAATGAAGCTAGATGTAGTGACTTTTGTATCTAAGTGCCTCACGTGCCAACAAGTGAAAGCTGAGCATCAACGACCCGTCGAGGAATTGTAACCTTTGCCCGTGGTCGAATGAAAATGAGAGAATATCACGATGGATTTTGTTTCGGGACTACCGAGATCGTCGTGGGGATATGATGATATTTGGGTTATTGTAGATCGTTTGACTAATTCTGCCCACTTCTTACCAATTTGGGTGATCGATTTTGTCAAGAATCTTAGCCGTTTGTACATTTGGGGGATCATTCGACTACATGGGATTATTGTGTCTATCATATCCAATCGAGATCCACAATTTACTGCACGTCTTTGGCAGAATTTGCAAGTTGTAGTTGGTACGAATATTTTGTTTAGCATTTCTTATCACCTTCAGATGGATAGACAATCTGAGCGACTGATTTAGATATTGAAATATATGCTTTGAGCTTGTGTTTTCGACTTTCGAGAGAATTAAAAAGATCATTTACCACTTGTCGAGTTTGCGTACAGTAACAGCTACCAATCTAGTATCGAGATGGCATCATATAAGGCCTTGTATGAACGACCGTGTAGATCGCTCGTGTGTTGGACCGAGTTGAGGGAGACGACCATTGTGGGGCCGGACTTGATTGGGGAGGCTATTGATAGTATGAGGTGGATTTGCTAATAACTTTTGACCACGCAGGAGAGGACTATCGAGCAAATCAAACTGATTCGTCAGAGATTACTCATAGTGCAGAGCCGACAAAAGAGTTATGCTGACCGTCGTTGCCGTCCATTGTCATTCAAAGTGGGCAATCATGTGTTCTTGAAGATGTCACTGCGACGGGATTTATCATGCTTCGGGTGAAAGGGAAAGTTTTCACTGCGATATATCGAGCCATTTGATATCATTGAGAAGATTAGGGAAGTCACGTATCGTTTGGCTTTACCGCCAAGATTATCGGGTATTCACGATATGTTCCACATGTCGATGTTGAGAAAGTAAGAATCAAATCTGCCACACGTGGTTGAATGGTCCGAGCTTGGGCTAGAAGCCGGCGTATCCTATGGAGAGAAATTGGTGAGCATCCTCGACTATGTGAGCAAGTTCTTAGGGGTAAGGTAATCTCTTTGGTTAGGGTCAAGGAAGGATCGACGTGGGAGCGAGAAGACAAAGTTCAGGAAAAGTATTTGCATTTATTTACTTCATGATCATACTTTCTTAAACTTGATGATAATTGGAGTTGTGAGTCGTTTGATATAGCGTGTGTGGCTATTATTATGGATTAGCATGCAATTACATATTTTTTGGATTTATATTTTTGGACTTGTCTAGTCATGTCTCTTGAATGCTTGTTGGCATTATTTTGATGCTCTTATATAGTTGTGATTTTTGAGTTTCTTGAACTTGTTCCGTTTCATTGAGTTTGGACTTGTTGAGCGTTGTTTATGCACGAGTTAGATATTATAGCATTTTTTGATGCATTGGATGGTTAGATAGGTATCTGTGTCTTGAATGTGGTTGTCTTTCGAGGTATCTATGTCTTGAGTGCGAGTATACAGAGGGGTATCCATGTCGAAATTTTTTTATTTTAATTTTATAGATGAAATTGTTTTAAGAATGGGAGGATGTTAGGACCTGACAAATTTTTCTTTTTTAAGTTTATGTTTGGAGCGTTATTAGTGTGTCTAATTGATGCAAAATATTTGTTTCGGACTCGGATAAGTTAGGACTTAACCCGAGAGGTTTAGTTTGGCTAATTTAATGGGACAAGAGCATTTTAGTCTTTTGGCCACCCTTATATTTTTCCCCAAATCAAATTTTTGGGGGACTTGAGCTCATTTGGAGAAAGCTCAAGATTTCTCCCTCTCTTTCTCTAACTCCCTCTTATTTCTCTCTACCATTTCTATCAATCCAACTAACCTAACCCATATTTCTTAATGCATATCTGGAGGTAGATTGTCGACTCGAAGCTTGGGAAAGGAAGATTCAACATCTAGGAGTCACTCGAGGCTAGGGCTCAACCATTTTCATCAAATTCATCTTCTAAAACCTTGAAGTAGGGACATAATACCTTATATGTGAGTATGTGTGAGTGTTAAATATAGTTGAAAGGCTTGATTTAGGTGTGTTAAAGTAAAAATTTGGATATTTGTTCGTGTTCTCGATCTGCCAAAAAATCCAAAAAATGACTTTACCGCTCGAGCGGCCTTCAGCTCACTCAAACGACCTTCACAAATTTGGACACCGCTCGAGCAGTGGTTAGGCGGTGAGTTTTAGCTCACTGGAATAGTTAGAGCATTTAGATTGCTCGAGCGGCCTCTAACTCACTTGAGCGGCCTTATCTGATTTTATAACTTTTGGTATGTTTCTCTGATTGATCTAATTATGGTTTGGGGCCATTATTGGGTGTTTTCACCATGTTCATAAGGAGTAACGTTTGTTTAGCACATTATTGAATTGGTTGATGATCACACGCTAGTTTATGCTATGGAATAATGAAAGATGACTCGTGTAACAATGATCGTACTTGTGCCATGTACTAGACTCTTTCAGGAATGCTAAGAATGTACTAGACTCCTTTGAAAATGCTAGGAATGCACTAGAGTCCTTTGAAAATGTTAGAAATGTGCTAAACTCCTTCGACAATGCTTGGAATGTAATGGACCCTCTCGCGTAATTGCCAGGAACTCATAACGAGACCCACGATACTAATGTTACGAAGAGAATTATAAACCTTTGAAATAATATGCCTCTCATTAAGAGATTGCTTAGGTGTTTAACTAGTTATTGAAGTAAGTGTGGTTTTATTTATTAATGTTGTTGTTTACTTGATTCCTTGCTCATGCTATATCTATCGATTCTATGCTAATCCATTGCATCACATCATACTCATGACATCTAGGTATCAATGTTCTTATTGGGCTTGTAGCTCACCCCTTATTTCATTTCAGGTACCAATCCCGAGAAGGAGATCGATGGATATGGCATGTTTGACTGTGTGCATAATTTTGTGGATTTAAAAATGGAGTTATCCAACATCTTTTGAACTTATTTTTGGGAAGATATATTAGAACTCTACGTTGATTATGTAATATTTGGAAGCACCTTTAAAACTTTAACATTGGGAGAGGTCTTTTGGTTTGAGATGGCCTATTTAAATGTTTCATTGTCGAAAAACCCTATTGACTTATCATGAATGGAAATTTGGGATGGTTGACGTATTATGTGAGAGTGTATTAAGTGATTTTAGTATATTTCAATTCTTTGAGATTTGAGGATGTGACATACTTTTCCCGTATCAACCACAAAGCATAACTCATACGCACAATGGGAATTTGAGAGTGCAGTCTCATTTAGTTCAGGTAAACTATCAAACGAACATCCCCTCGGGTTATGAAGTATTCCAAATAATCACATATTAACGAATGGATGCAATTCAACATCCAATGCAAACTTCAATTTCAAACCTCACTAGACACTCTCAAAGAATATGGGTTGTCATTGTTGCGCCAGATATCCTAATAAATTCTTACACATCATGTTAATGAATACAAATGATTAGGAAATTGATTTATGCAGTGAACCAATGCTTGAAAGAAAAAGAAAATCGTGGAATACGCCGACTCGACTCACGTAGACACAACGAACACAATAATGCCAAATCCAACTCACGCATGAGATCAATCATAGGGATTTAAGGCTTATAATGAACTTAAGTGTCAAATGATGGTAAAACACAATTAGCACCGGGACTATGCTAGCTTGGGTCAAATCTCCAGTGGCCGGCACTACTTCCTAACTATCCATGTCAATTACTCACAATTACTCCCTCTGGATTATCTTCTCTTGTGTTTGCTCCTTAGAAATTTAGGGCTCAAAACTAATATATGGCTGCTTAAGAGGACTCAACTTGGTGTTTTAACGCAAGTCTCTAGACTCGATTGTTTCAAAAATTGGATGGAGACAATTCAGTTATTGCCTTCTCTCTTTCTTGATATCGCATGGTGTACCTGAGAAGTCATGGAGCTTTTTTTATACTTTTGGCTATTTTTTTTAATTGTAACCCATCCTGACCAGTTAGACAAATGGTGTGACTGGTCAAGTTTCTTCACTGTCTCAATTTGGTCCCAACTCCTGATTGGAAGCATAGCCTGACTAGTCAAATTTTTCCACTTGGATTGTTTTGCACATTGATTCTAACCGATCAAGTAGTAATCTTGACCGGTCATTGTTTGCTAATGGAACTTTTAATTTTCGGCCCTAGCTAGATCTTTTGATTGATTGCCTTCTGAACATCGCACTTTCACATATTTACTCCCAACCCTCCTTATATCATCCGGTTCCATAAGTTTTTTCAAAAAATTGGTTCGGACTTAGCTCAAATTCAAGATTTAGGAGACTCTTGTGTGGTTTAATCAAAGAATAATAGCCTGGTATCCTTTCCCATGTGTATGAAGGATTTCAGAATGATGCATGCACTATGTCAACATAAGCAAGATATAGCATTTATGGAGAGTAAGAAATGAAGAGTCCAAAACAAAAATTTCATGGGATGCCACGCAAAAATCTCCATTCACACAGATCACTTAATTCACACACACATGCTAACTCGATGGTGTTCAAAACAATTCAAACTTGAGTGAATGGAATGAATGCAACAAATTAAAGCTCATTAACACATGACTCTAATTCTTATTTATTGGCACATGCATATTGACTCGTGACTCATACAAGGAAAGATTGACACTAAAAATTAAAAAATTAAACAAAATTGACACAACAATGATAGTAAGGCCTAACATATGGAATAGCTGCTCCCTCTAACTTGAAATGTGCAATATGCTCAATGCACGAAGACACAACAAAACATAAAGAGAGAATGATAGTACCTGCATCGTGGATTGTAAGGAAGGTAGGCCCCCAACTTGAACCATGAAACCTGCAAGTGTTAGGCCAAATAATAAACGAAAATAATAAAATGTCCACCACTTTTTTCACGCGAAAGGCACAGGTACTACTTTTTTTCTTGTTTGAAGACTGTGTTTACCTACTCGTTGGAAGGAGAATATAAATAGGATTCAACAATATCTTGAGAAATGATACCATCATCTAATAGGCTACCACCCCTATGGGGCTACCAAATTCCTTACCCACAATCCCATTTATGAAGCAGTCTCTATAGGATTTAACATTCAAGTTAAATGGTTTAAACATAATTCTCGTTGCTGTGCTTGCTGTTAGACCCAACCTCCTAGGTACTACATATGTAGCTTCGAACAAGTGGCTATACCAGACCATCAAATGTCATTCGAGCACAACAGACACTAGAGGTATCTCAAGTTACATGGATTTATAGTCTCCTAAACATCATAAAAGCTCACCAGTATGAATAAACAAGATCAACTAAGTCCTCCTCGGATTCTCCAGTGTAAGGGTTTTCTACAAAATAAATTGCAAAGCCCAACTCAACAAAAGAACATTAATCATTAGATCATATAAGCCATCCAAGCGTATTGATTGCAGAGTTTTCTTTGGAAAAGTCCCGAATGGGTAAGGGAGATTCAGTTGTGTGTGATCTGCTAGAGAGATCATAGTATGAGCTTGTTGGTTTTGGCTCACAACTTTTGATAATTCACCTCCCTGAGGGTTCTCTTGAATGGAGAAAAGCACAATAGAGTTATGCCCAATATCAATGAGAGAAGTGTTGTGCAATGGCTTGTGAAAAGGCTGGAGTTCTAAGGGTGGTGACTACAAGGTGATTAGAGGTAACTGGTTAAAAATGGGCTCCCCACTTTTTGTGTCCAAGATTTCTTCCCTTATAAGAGCATAAAGATAGTTCACCTCATCACTAGTGGTGAGGCAACCTTCAAAAAGATTGAGGTTCAGAGAAGAGTTGACTGGGTCAGGATTTAATATATCGACGAAGCTCACATTACTAATTTCTTCATCCTCGCTCACTTGACTCACTACATTAAAAAAATTTAGTTCAAGGGCCATGTTCTCAAAAGTCATTTTTAGCAACCCATTTCGACGATGTATCACAGCATGGGATGTGGCCAAGAAAGATCGTCCAAGTATTATTGGCATTTGAGATTTGGTGTTAGAGCAAGGACTAGTATCCAGAATAATAAAGTCGACAACATAGATAAAGTTGTCTACCTGTACCAAAACATCCTCTACAACTCCCCTCAGCACCCACATACTATGATCAACCAATTGTAGGTCGCCGAGGTCGGTTTCATATTTTTCAATTTAAGCTGCTCATACACAAAGTATGGCAACAAAGTAACACTAGCTCCCAAGTCGATGAGGGTTTTCTCCACCTTGGGGGGGGGGGGGGGGCCCCCCCCCCCCCCCCCCCCCCCCCTCCCAAAAAAAAAATCAAGTCTTTTAGAAACTTTGCATAAGAAGGTATCTGTTTTATGGCATCGAGTAGCGGAATGTTCACCTTCACCTGTTTAAATAACTTGTATATCTTAGCATAGTTGGTAGGTTTACGCTGCTCTCATAGTCTTTGTGGGAATGGTGCTGAAAAAGGACAAGTGGAGACCATAGGATATTCATCTGGTGTGAACGTGTTCGGCTCATCATTCTTTGGTCCCACTGAATTTGAGCTAGATGTGGGAATTTAAGAAGGTATAGAATTGGGTATGATGGTCTTGTTGACTTCTTTACTACTCCTCAAAGTAGTGCTAGACTTCACCTGCTAAATATTAGAATTTCCTGCAGATGATACATTTACATAATGTTGTCCTTGGGGATTCACTTGTGGTTGGGCAGGAAACCTGTCCTTCTGTTGGTGTAGGACCCCGAAAGATGCAGTTACAGTTGTTAGTTGGGCATGAATGTCTCCAATGGCTTGTGTGAATTATGCATTGGTATTAGCTTGTGCTTGCATAAAATTGTGTAATGTTTCCTCAAGATTTTGCTTGGGCAGCGGTTGGTAAGCAGGGGAACCACAAAAGGTCCCTGAGGTTGCTGATTGTTGGGCGGGTACCGTGTTGGTGTTGGCCCTTGGCTTTGGAATTTGGACGGGCCTTGAGGTGGTTCGCCTGGATCATTATTTTTTCAATTGAAGTTTGAATGGTTCCTTCACCCTAGGTTGTAGGTGTTGTAGTATGGAGAATTATTAGACTGTTGCCCTTGATTAAGGACATGAACTTTAGTTGATTCGGTACCATGCAATACCTCTTTAAAAGTAGGTGTGGTGGGACACTCTTGCGTCAAATGCCCCGGTGTTTCACAAATCACGCACATCTCACTTTGCCGAGAGATAGAAGAGACCTCACTGACCTTGTTGATTTTCAATTTATATATTTTTCTAGCCAATAGGTGAAGCTTTTTGCTAAGGTCATCCTCCTTTCTTGGCACATACTTACCAGGAACAATCTAGGCAGATGATGACTGTTTATATGTACGATCATGGGGATCAATGTAATCCCACGATTTATTGGTTGTAGCCAGACCGTCTGAGTACTCAAAAATGTCTGTCGATTGTTTGTTTAAAAATCTGCATTACACATCAGATTTATAAATTGGCAATTACGTGCAGAAATATTTCATAGAACAATGAAACTAGCTGCTAATTCTCATAACCATGATGTGGAGTGGCAAACAGGTACTACTTATACCGTTCTCAACACTCACAGAATATTTCATTGGGTCTTTCAGAGAAATTGGTGAATCTGCTTCGTTAAAGCGGTGGTTCGATGCATTGGGAATTTTTTTTTTAAAATGTAGTTTGCATCGTAGTCTAATATGACACAGAAATAGACTTTAGAGTAAGAAGTCAATTTTTGATTTTGTCTTTTACTAAACAAGGAAAAAGTCTTATTTTGACCATCCCATGCTGTGTTATTACTAAAAGTACTAACCACCTCTTCAAAGTCGTGGATATGGTGATAAGGATTTTCTGAATCCATTCCACGAAATGTGGGTAGCATAGGAAGCATATTTGGTTTAACATGAAAAATACTATTATTAGGCAGAGCTTCTAACAAATCAAAGTAAGAGGGTGTGGTAGTCCGCATCAGGTGTAAATACTCCTGCATGATCCCTGGTGCTAGTGCTGGTGGTGATTAAGCATCATTGGCCCCATTGTTGGCAGCATCGCATTATTGGGGAGATTTTTAGTTCTTACAAATCTATTAGGGTTATCACGAGTGTAAACACTCAAACACAAAAAATTGCTCCCCAATAAAGAAATATGAAAAGAAAAGAAAATTTAAATAATTGTAAATTATGTACCTTGCCTTGACTGTTTCTTGGCAACGGCGTCAAAAATATGATTGATCGACAAAAGAGTGTTACTGATGCATCAACTAAATCAATAGTTAGATTAAACTGATCATTGCCTCAGGAATATAGGAAACTAGTAGAGTGGAAAGATAGAGTATCGATCCACGACGAACAAGAAGGAAGGAGATTTACGAGAACTTCTGGGTGTAGTGTTTTGGACACTAACCTTAACTTCCAAAATATTTATTTTTTAAAGTTATGAAGACTTACCAAGATTTTATTAAAAGTAGATTAAATCTTTGGAATTTTTTCAACCTAGATTCTCTTCTTTAATAACTCAAATAAGAATTCAGGTCAGAGAATCTTGATCAGATGATTTTTTCGATGCAAATAATTTAATTCGAAAGATGTGTTCTCAAATTGATTTTTATTCAAGAAACATAAGGTCAAATCGAAGAAGGACATCGACCCAAATATTAGATGTACCAAATCAATGATGACAATTGATCAAATGCTTAACACATTGTTTGGTTAAAAAGTAAGAACTCGAATCAATATTAGAACAAACAGTCAAAAATAATTGAGAAAATATTGAAAACCTAAATTATCGGATGAACATCATCCTAGGATATACCTAAAAGATTTAGCCTAGTATGGTAATGGAAGAAATAACAATAATAATGAAAAATATGATAGAAGACATGATGCAAGAGATTAAATAGATCTTACTTGAAAGCTGAAAATTAAAGAATTTGAATTAAGAACACCAATACGAATCTTGAAGTTGTAAAGAATAAGAACTGTTGAAATTGAAATTTGAAATTGAAAACTAGAAGGAAAACTAATGATAAGACTAACTGATTCCTAGATCCAAGTCTCTAAAGGATTTAAATAATAAAAAACCTACAAAGATAAAAAAACAACTCATAAAAAGATAAGGAAACAAAATAAATAGAAAAAAAAAGATGAAAAGAAACAAATTCTAAAGTTCGCGCACAAGCCTATCCTTGATCATATTTTTTCATTGAAATAATAATTTATTTTTTTGAAAAAATCCTGACCAGTCAACCTGGCATGCTGACCGGTCACTAGAATGTTCTTACTAGTCAGGTTTTGCTTATGGAATTTTTTTTCTATTTTTACTTTAAAATTTGAACTTCTTCTTTTGGCTTTCATTTTCTCATACTGAACATGTAATACTTCACTCTTGGATTGCCTATGGCTTCCCAACTTGCTTCCGGGTCTTGGGACTTCACAAGAACACTCGAATTTGCTTCTTTAATTTGAATAACCTGAAACGGGACAAATATAATCTTTCGTGCAATATCAATTAATTCATTGGAATAAAGCATAAATGTAAGCAATAATGGATATGATGGGCCATGCAATTATTCAAAAAAGTTTGCTTAACAAGTGTCTTTCAAAAATACAGTGCCACCCACTTCAAAAGTTAAGGGTCGTCTCCTGCGATCCGCATAGCTCTTTTGGCAACTCTGGCTTGAAGCAGTCGTATTTAGACAATTTTTTCAATTGTTTCTCACACAAGATCTAGCCTTGACACTATACCTTCCCCAAACTTCAGCCCAACACAAGAGATTCACATGGCCTATCCATATAATGCCTCATAAGAGGCCATTTCAATACTAGACTGGTAGCTGTTGTTATGAGCAATCTCTATCAATGGTAGGTGATCTTTTCATGGACCGTAGAAATCCAAAACACAGGCTCATAACATATCTTTCAGGATTTAGATAGTATGCTCTAATTGTCTGTCAGTCCAAGGGTGGAACACAATACTCATATGTAAGTCTATACCAAGTGCTTTCTAGAGGCTCTGCCGAAATTACGAAGTAAATTTGGGGTCTCGATCTAACACAATAGACACTAGCACCCCATGGAGACGAATAATTTCTCGAACATACAACTTATGAGTGCTTCCACTCGGTCTACCACACGGATTGGAAGGAAGTGTGCGATCTTGATTAGTCAATCAACTATCACCCAAACTGCATCATGACCAACTGGCGATCTAGAAACCCCATCACAAAATCTATTGTCACATACTCCTACTTTCATTCCCCCATGGGTAGGGTTGCAACAATCTGGTCGGTCTTTGATGTTCGACCTTAACTTGTAAACAAACCAAACATTCGGATACAAAACTATTCCACATTTGCCTTCACATCCTTCCATCAGTATTATTTTCTCAAGTCTTTGTACGTCTTTGATGCTGTTCTGGTGTATACCAAGAGAGAGTGGTGGAATTTATGAAGTACTTTTTCACGATAAGAACTTGGAACAAATAATTCCTGCGAACCTCAACCCATGATCTGCACGTAAGACCCATCCATCTGCCTGTTCAGCCGAAGCTAGACAATATCGGATAGACTCGGCCTCCACATCCTCCTAATGTGCCTTGACCACTCTCGATAGAAGAAATGGCTAGACCACCATGCCAGACAAAGTAGCTCATTCTTTGCCAGAAATAAGTCGTAAGCCCTATTCATCAATCACCCTTAGCATCTTCCACTACCAGATGGCTAGACTAGCCAAGCTGTGCAGAGATCTTCTACTCAATACATCAATCACTGCATTAGCCTTGCCTGGATGGTACTGTAGATCGAAATCATATTCCTCCATGTATTCCATTCACCTTCGTTGGCGCGTGTTTAACTCATTCTGAGTAAATATATATTTTAAGCTCTTGTGATCCGAGAATACCTCAAACTGCTCACCATACAAGTAGTGCCTCCAACTTTTTAGTGCGAAAATCACTACCACTAGCTCAAGATCATGAGTTGGGTAGTTGCATTCGTGAGTCTTCAAATGTCGGGACCTGTATGCAACAATCCTGCCCTCCTGGATCAGTGCATGCCATAACCCCTCCTTCGATGTGTCACAATAAACTGAATAATCCAAACCTCGCTCGGGTATCATCAAAATTGGTTTAGATGTTAATATCCTCTTCAATTCTTGAAATGAAAATTCACAAGCCTCATCCCATTCTAATCTGATCATGTCTTGTCTAAGTTCGATCAGTCGTGCAACTAATTATGCAAAGTTCCCAACAAATCGTTGATAGTAGCCGGCCAAGCTCAGAAACCTTCTAATTTGGAACATGCTCCTTGACCTCTCCCAAGTCAACACAAATTCAATTTTGGATGGATCAATTGCAACACCATCTCCCAATTCTACATGCTCGAGAAACTTTACTTGTGAAAGCCAAAACTCGCACTAGAAAAATTTAGCATACAGACTATGCTCGCAAATGATTTGCAATGTCAATCTCAAATGTTCCTCGTGCCTTTCCTTGGATAGTGGCTAGATCAAAATATCATCCACAAACACCAGCACAAACTGGTCTAAATAGGCATGAAAGATGTGGTTCATCAAGTCCATAATGTTGTTGCAGGCCAAACGGCATCACCACCAACTCGTAGTGGCCATATCATGTTCAAAAAGTAGTCGTAGGTAATATCTTCCTCTCTAATCCTCAATTGGTGATATCCAAACCTCAAGTCGATCTTAGAAAACACTCGAGAACACTTAAGTTCGTAAAACAAATCATTGATCCTATGAATAGGATACTTATTCTTGGCTGTGACCCTATTTGTTTGTCTATAAGCCACACATAAATGTATAGGCCCATCCTTCTTCTTGGCAAACAAAGTCGGTGCACCCCACAATGAGGTACTAGGCCAGATGAAGCCCTTGGCCAACAACTCTTGAAGTGAACCTTTAACTCCTTCAATTCTATGGAAGCAAACCAATATGGTGCCATGGAAAGAGATTCGACTCAAGGTATAAGGTCGATTGAAAACTCTACTTCTCGTTGTTGGGGTAAACCTACAATATCATCCAAAAAGATATTCAGGAAGTCACATACTGCTGGAGGTAACTCACCCTAACATGGATTACTACCATCATCTCAAATAACTGCAAAAAGATGGCCGAAATCCTCATGTCCCACAACCCATAAATAATTAAATAAACTCCATCTCGATCTCCCCAAAAATAAAAACTATCACCCTCAGGGTACAAACAGTCACCGTACAACGATAACCGTCAATAGTGGCTCGATAGAAAGTCAACCAATCCATGACCAATATCTCATGAAAGCTCATCATATTGAACACAATTAAATCGAAGGGAAAATTGCACTCGACGACCACTTTGTCGTATGACCAACACACTCGCTTAAGGGCTACATCATCCCCAACAAGTGTCTCCACGCATGATATAGACTCCAATGACTTCTAAGCTGAAGACATATGCAAAACCATATGCTATAAAGGAATGCGAAGCACTCGTGTCAAACAGGACACTAGCCCATGTGCAAAATAATAGAAAAGTACCTCGGGCCATAAAAGTCCCTACTACTGCCTCCAGTGCTACCACTATATATGCTCAACCCCTAGTACCCTGCCTCTGTTGCACTGACTGAGGGAACAGGGCTGGCCAAACTACCCCACCTGCTGCACTGAAGCCAAGCTCTGGTGATAGACGCTAATTGACTAGGTTGAGCTTGCACTGAACCCCTAACACTAGCACTCTTTTACTTTTGAGGACAATTCCACTGCATATGCCCTTTCTAACCACAATTATAGCAGGTGAATGGCCACAGAGTACAAGTGACAGTTTGGGACTGAGTTTTGGCTGTAGCCACTCTGCCCCTCCTATGGCCATGTTTCCCACAATAGAAACCTATCAATTCTTCTTGTGCATTCCTTCCAGTCGAGACCGCTATTGGAGCAGACATTGCATGTCGTTAATACTCCCAAAATTGAGAATTTTCATCCCTAGGCCTCTTATTTCCCTAGTATCTTGTCCTCGATGACACAGTCTTTGGAGCAGCCTTGTCCTTTTCTTTTTTGTCAGCCTCCACAATCATAACTCACTCCACCAGATCACCATAATCCTAGATTTTCAACTATATTACATTCAATCTAATCACAAGTTTACGACCCTTCTCAAATTGCTTACACTTTAAATCTTCATCGTCCGTTGTCTAAGTTGCAAAACAAGATAGCAAAGTGAACTTATTATGGTACTCTACTATAGACAAGTCACCCTGCTTGAAGTCGTAGAACTCCTGCCGAATCGAGTCCTTCATCATCTCTGGGAAGTAGTGATCAAGGAAGTGTTCCTTGAAGCCGTCTCAAGTCATTTCTTCTACCTCATAAGCTTCCTTCACAGTCTTTCACCACTGAGTAGCCACTCTCGTAAATTGATACACTACCGAGGAGACCCTTTGGTGATCTTCCGTAATTTGGAGGGTATTCAATGTATTTTCTACCTGATCGACCAATCATTAATCGTGAAATGGTGAACTATGGTGGATTCATCCGACAGAACTCTTGCATTTCCATCATCGCTCAATTCTCATTACTCGATCAGTGAGTAGCAACATTCTAGTTGTTCTGTACTAGTTATTGCAACGCTTTAGCCATGACCCTTTCCAAGTCATTACCGTCTACTATTTCTAGTGCCCCAGCAATTGCACCTCCTCTCTTCCTACCATCAGCTTTATGAGGAGGTATACTTCTACAATAAGACAAACAAGGACTCATCAAAATGAGTATAGCAAGTAGGTAGGTAAATAGTTAAACATGTAAGCACATAAGAGAAATACACACAAGAACATCAAACCTACATTCTAATTCACTTTTCGGACCTTTAGCTAGAAGACACGATGATCAAGTGCTTTTTCTAACTGGGTTTCTCGAGCAGTCGCATGGATGTCTGAAGGTGAGGCATGACATCCATGGAGTACATCTTCACATAAGCACGTAACCCAACATAGGACCCTATCCCATGGACATTAGGTATTCAAACCATGCTCTAATACCAAGTTGTTACACCCCAACTTCAAGGATGAAATGAGCAATAAATAAAGGTTCACAATCCGATGATATAAATGATTAACCAATAAAACTCCACCTCTTTATTAAACCATCAATTTCAAGTTAACAATAAAAAGAGGCCCATGTTGCCCAAACAATTCCAATTACTAACTATGATAAGAAAATAAATCTAAACAACTCTTCAGTCACTTGAGCTCTACTCCATAGGCTCAATATCATCTCCTATAAAATGATTTAATAACAAAACATAAGCTGAAGTTCGAATATGATGCATGATAAAAACAAGGTTAAAACAATCTATAGCATATTGCATCAAAACATAACAAGTCTAACTTATACAAAATGATACATCTTGCAACTGGATGAATAACTCTAACAACTCGTGACTGCTCATGCATCCCATGCGATCAATGCAACCTATCTTGACTAGACTTGAACCGGTGCACCCCTAGACTTGAACCAAGAACAACTTATGGACTTACACTATGGGATCTTAGCCCCTATGTCTGGTTCTCAAATAGTTACCAACAAGATTACCCTAACCCAGATTTTCTACCTTTCACCGAGGGACTCTAACCCATAATCGGGTTCTCGAACTAACATCAATAGGCCATCGCTTACTCGGTCACTAAATGCAAACTAACATTGATGGAACAACAACCAACCACGTGAAATGCAGCAAACTAACCATGAACTAACAATCCCAAGTAGTTTAGCAATATTCACTCAATGACCACAATTTGAGGTAAAAAGTATTCATAAATGATCAAGGGATTCCGATCGGTCATCAACTAAGCTTGCAAAACAAATTGAAAATAGGTCTGATCGGTTGGAACACATTGTTGACTAGTCAAGTTTGCCACTGGAAAACTGTTTGAGAAAATCCTAACCAGTCACCTGTATCCATTCGGTCACCATTTACTTGTACAAAATTAGGTTTTGAAGATCTTAACCGATCACACTCACCCCCTGATCACTAGAATATTTTGGGAAGCACTCCTGACCGATTGAAATGACCCACTGACCAGCTAGACATTAGTTTTGGAAATGTTTTATGAAACAACCTTGACTGATCATAGTTTGACTGGTCACACTTCCATTTTCGAGAAAAACTAATGTGTTTGATTTTCGTTGTAAATCAACCTAAAACGTGACCGGATAACTCCATATATAATCCAATCAACACCCAAAGCAAGATACAACATATATAAGCTATTCTAAACTCAAGTTTAATATGAATTTTACCTCAAATTCGACAATTGTGCAAACGGTAGCACTCCGGTAATTGATCGATTCCTCCACGAACATGTCAACACTCGGCTCGATCCCTCCTCCCCACAACATCTTGATGTTTCCTCATGCGATCTTCATGAATACCACTGTCAAACTTGATTCTCCTTGATCAAACTCTCTTTCTCAAACGATGGGTGGAGGATTCTCTAGGATTTCCTCCCATTCTCTCTAAATGTTTAATGTTCTTATGAGGAAAAATCCTAAAGGATATTACACAACTTATATACTAAGTAAAAGGTAAATTACACTCTAAACCCATATTCTTATATAAACTCAAACAATGTCATAATGTTCCAAAAATCACAATCCATGGTCAATTCCACCAATAATTAATAATTTGGATAATTAAATTACAATAGGAGTGAGGTCCCTACAAGAGAATTCTATGAAGGTACTTGTGAATCTCACCAGTTAGGCAAAAAAATAGGTAGTTAATCAACGACATGGTTATTTTTGGCCTACCATTAGGAGGGATTGTTTTTCTTATGCCAAGGGAGTCAGGTGTGCCAAAAACATGGAACTATTCTAAGAGTTCTTGCCTTCTAGCTTCAGTTGATAGCCAAGCCTTGGCCTTTTAGAGGTTGGACTATTAATTTAATAGGTGAAATTAAGCTAGCATCTTCATCGCAATATCAATACATTATAGTTGCAACTGACTATTTCATCAAGTGGATAGAAGCAATCCCTCTTAAAGAAGTGGCTCAAAATAAGTGAATGACTTTATTGAAGAGTTCATTCTCTGTCAATTTGGTATACCGGAGACGATCACAGTAGGCTAAGCTGCTATATTTAATGGGAGGGAAGTTCAGGCATATGCCATCAGATATGGCATTAGAATCCTAACTTCTTCACCTTATTACCCACAAGGCAATGGCCAAGTTGAATCAATGAATTTAAGAACACCATATCTAAGGTAAGGAGGACAATCCTAGGGTTTGGCATGATATGCTCTCTAGGGTATTATGGGCTTATAGAACGACAAAAAGCAATAGTGTAAATACAACCCCATTTGAATTAGTATATGGACATGCAAAAGTTGTGCCTATCGAGGTTAACATCTAGTCACAAAAAATAGAAAAATACTGTGATCCTGAAAATCTACAGTTCGAAGAGGCTATGTACTTAGAGATTGATGGTCTTAAATGAACAAGGTTAGAGGCTATGTACTTCAAGCGCAGAAGAAGAAGAAGAAGATAGAAAGAGCTTACAACAAAAAAGTTAAAGGTAAGTATTTTAGCATTGGAGACGTAGTTTGGAAAAACAATTTTACCTTTAGACAAGAAAGAGACCACAGATAAAAGATGTTGTAAATGGTCACCAAACTTGGAAGGACCACATAAGGTTGCCAAATTGTTAGGTGGAGGGGCCTACCATTTAGAATCTTTGGAAGCAATCCTCCATAAACGATCGATTAATGACAAATACTTAAAAAGATGCTTCCCTTCATTGTGGGACTCTGTGGATACATAGTGTGTGTTGAAAGAAGAAAACTATGCATTGAAAAAAGAAAAAAACAAGCACACAACCACATAGCTCTTTCTCTATCGCCTATTCTCCGACCACCTAATCTCCCCGCCATCCCTTTAACTTCCCCTCTCCCGCCTCTGTTAGAAACACCCCATGTTACCAAAATCTATCAAAAAGGATGAGGAATTATTGACAACAACAACAACAACAACAACAACAACAACAAAAAGTGGGGTGTGCTGGAAATATGGATTGTTGAAAGGTGGATGTATGATTTATTGTCGTATTTCAGGACTTCATCAAAAGTACAAAAATGTATGAATATAAAAAGAGAAGTAATAAAATTGATTTTATGAACTCCACTAATGATTTCGATAGGGGAACAAAAGTTAAGTAAATTGCAAACTACTCTACTGGAAAAAAAAATAACTTGGGTGATCGGTATGTCGGTTCGTTTCTAAGGCATAACTGCTCCTATTTATAATAAGAAATGATAACCGCTCTGTATTTTCCTCATTGAAATTTGAATTAGACATAGGCGATTTCATAGAAAATAACTGTAATTTACATCTTCAACTGCCTTAAGTTCCATGTCTAAATTCAAACAAGTAACCAACCTTGGTCTTATCTTGATTGACACATGCATCGCAAGCTTCAAGTGCCCCTCTTTTCGAGGCTTGTTTTTAGGGCTTCAAAGCATATTTGGGCAAATTCTCTAGCTACCTGGACTTCTATATCGCCATGTATTGTCACATCGCCAAGAAATGCAAAGATTCCTCATCCTTTGTTGATAGAGTGTGGCAACATAGGGTGTTTCTAATAGAGGCGGGAGAAGGGAAGTCAAAGGGATGGATGGGAGATTAAGTGATTGGAGAATAGGCAATAGAGAAGTAGCTATGGAGGATTTTTAGTGGTTTTGAACAAATAGGATGTGAAGGAAGAGATTTTAGGGTGGTAAGGACACGACAACGACTGCGATAGCCAAAAAATCAACCCATAGAAAGGCGCATGACTATCAATCTGGATATGGTTATTCGATTTTGTCATATTCGGAATTTGTTTATTTCTTTGCACCCGTATATGATAGTTGAAAAGTATTTCGTCTCTTAAAACGAGATAAAATTACCTCACATCTCACTCTAGTCATATCTTATCCATTCTATATCCGCTTCTACTCATGCTAAAGTCATTATTAATTACGAGAATGCCATTATTAATTATAAAATATCATCTACCTACTTATATCTATCATATTCGCTTTCTACAAAAATACTCAAACAAACCTTTAGGACCTGTTTGTTAGAGATCATACAAGGTTCAATTGTGATCACTCTGAATATGACTATCCAATGTTTGTCATATCCTATTTATTTCCTTGAACCATGTATATAATATCCAGGAGATTATCTTATCATTCTAGAGGGGATAAAATTATTCCACTCATCTCCTATTCATATTTTATCCACCTTTTATATTTCATATTTACACAAATATGATTATTAATTATGAAATACTATTATCAATGAGAAAAATATTATTCACTTACTCATTTATCATATTTTCCTTCCTAGAAGATACTCAACCAAATATTTTATAACAATTCACCAATATATAATAAATTTTCTCTTCTACTATATACTCCTTCTTACTATATCTATTATATTTCTTTTAAAATTTTCACTACTAATAAATGACCTATTACAATTTGAATAATATTATATACCCTCGTGATGAAAGAGAATCTCTCATTAGAGAGAGACGTTAAAAAAGAAAGCTACACAGGGTTGAGAATTTAAAAGTGTTAAAATGTATAGAAGTACATTAAATAGACAAAAATAACCCACATTCCCTCCCTCTCTTTTCCTCTCCATCTTTACTGGCTCTATAGTAGTTTAGGATTCTTCTCATATCGGTATATAAAACTGAAAGTTAAAAACTTAAAACTGAAAATTAAACACAAAAAATTTAATATTGAATTTTTTAAGCAGAAAAATTATTGTTATATACTGAAATTTAAGTATTGAATTAATTAAGCTATTTGATCTGCACAAGTAGCTGAAATTTGAAGTTTATTAATTTTTCAACTTAACCCTCTATAGGCCTTGCGACACACCAAGCCCCACCTAATATTGTAGGCGTGGTGGTGGTGGTGGTGGTCGGAGGCAGTAAAGCGGTGGTTGGTATAGTAGTGGAAAATGGCAGTTAGCGGCTTTGATCGACAGTGTGATGGTTAGCTGTGGGGGTGGTTAGTGGCGGTGGTGGTTAGCGACGGCAGCGGCGGCGGTGGTGGCGGGGGTTACTGGCATGGGACTTTGGTGGTGGTTAGTGTGGAGGGTGGCAGTGGAGGGTGGCGGTGGTAGATGCCAGTGGTGGTTAGTGACAGTGTAGTGGTTAGTGACGGTGGTGGTCAATAGTATGGTGGTTAGAGGCGAGAGTCCCCCGTGTGATGATTAGCGGCAGGGGTGGTTAATGGCGGTAGTGCTTAGCGTCGATTGTCAGTACTGTTGTGGGTGGCGGTGGCGGTGGCGGTGGTGGGTGGGAGTGGTGACTAGTGGTGGTGGCGATCAGCAGTGTGGTGGTTAGCACTGTGGTAAACAAATTTTTCATTAAAAAAGAACTCTTTTGGGTGTATTCAGTTTTTTTAATTAAGTAGAGAATAGCTATTTAATTGTTTTAAGTGACTTAATATCTTTATTTTTACTAAAGACTTAAAATATTAAATTCCTCAAATTTTCGTTATCAAATCGACTTAATATCTTTTTACTTATTCTATTTTGTTTTAAGTGATGAAAATGAATTATCAAAAAAGATCACACAAAAAGTATGGCCTTGAAGGATATTAGTGCCAAAGTTAGTGATCTTGTACCGGTGAGCATACATTTTTTTCTGTTACAGATATGTCATGTGAACTGGTATACCATTTCGAATTTATTGCTAAAATTAATATATAATTTTTAATTAAAAATTATATTAAACATATAAAATAAAATCTCTTAATTTAAAAATAAATAAGCAAATATAAAACGAGATGATTTTGGTCTCAAATTATTTAAAAATTATCAATGAAAGAGGAAGGAAAAGATAAAATTTGTTAGTTGGCATAGTGAGTAAAAAAGCATCCTAAATAAGGGTGATAAAAAAAGCTGATGGAGATGCTATTAATTCACATCTCCTTGCCAATGTAAACCCCTTGGTTTAAGTTACCCAGTTTTATTATCACTGTCATTCTAATTATTGTATTTAACATGATATCAAATTCGGTAAATTTTTTTGAAACGTCAAAAAACTTACTAAAGAGGAAACAATTTGAAAAATAAATATTTTTAGTGTCTTTAAACTTTTGGTCAAAATAATTTTTATGTTGTTTTGATTATTATCATCTAGATGAATAAGAAAATACAAAAAAAAAAATGCGATAAATTATAAAATGTCAAATTATACCTACAACATTTAACCAAAAAAAAAAAAAAGAGTAAAGGACTAAATTATTCATCTTCATGGAAAGGGGGTGTGACATGGTTTCTGCAGTGATAGTAGCTTAAAAGATGCACTATGGACTTGCATCTTCCAAGACTAGGGTAACTACCAACATAACAGCAGCTTCAATCCTGCAGGATGCCAATTTAACTAAAAAAATATCTCAGCATCATAGTCTGATGACCAAATTCACTATTGTTTATGAGTCCCACAGCAAAAAGAAGTGTTTCAAAAAGGACCATATACATTACAATGGCTTGTAGTATCCACAAGGGGAAACATGCACCACTCTGAACATCATGAACTATTTTTCATTTTAGTTACATTGTGCGGCCTTAAAACATGTCCACGGTTCTTTAAAATATGCAACAAATTCAAAAGAATAAGTAAGCTGCGTTCCAGAGAGAGCTAATACAGCTGCAATGGAACTACTTCAATGTCGTACCTTCTGTTTCCCATTCATGAAAATTCCAAACTCTTTTGGATGGACTGATTGTATTGTAAATGGTCACCAGTGAAAACACACTGATTCACCTCCGTACTGCTACCAAAGTGCATCATCTATATAAAAAAAATTAAGAATCGAGTGCATCAATTTGTTGCATCTCATGCCACAGCATCAGCTTGTCTCTTGGTTAGTCGTGCATACAAACCATTTTTAGTTAAAAGCTCCATGTGGTTGCCCGTCTGCATGTATGAATATTAGTCAATGTCATATAAAAATAGCAGTATCAAAACCATCACAGTGGGAAGTTCTTTTAGGTACCGTCGTTTCGTTGTTATCTATTGCTTTTACACATTAGATGAATAAATAACCTTAGAAGTGTGACACTACCAAGAATTGGCGTGTCCGTGTTGGAAATCTTTTTTTCTCTTCCTATAACTCAGAGTGTTCGGGTTAGCTTACGTGCGCCAAGAACCAATCTCACCGTCCACTAGTGGAGGACCCAATTAAAGCGAGAGCAAATTTTAAAATCTCATGGACACTTATAGACACATGCTAAACACTTTGACATTCCATGTCCCAGCTATGTCCGGGTGTTTGTGACAGCCATGGAAACAAGTTTTAGATTATAGATCAACATTTTCTTTAGATGATAAATTTTAGAATCCAGTACAAGTTGGAAAACTTGTTTGCTGTAGTTGTGCGACAGCGAATTAAGCTGCAAGAAAAGTTAGTAATGTTTGTTTGCTAAAGATGGGAAAAAACTTTTAAAATCTCTTGCAATCAGAATCTGTTCCAAAAAGCACCTAAACCCAGCTTCTCCATATCCAAATTTTGAGAATGCTTCAATTTCAACAGCTCACCTAGAATCTAAAATCTGGGAAGAGAGGATTTTTTTGGCCCATACTCAGAACTGTTTTGAAAAAAGTGAGAATCTAAAAATCACTTTCAGAACATCACTCAAACACCCATGTTGTGTTCTGATCTTGATGAAAATGCCACTGTTTAGTTGTATCCGTGTCCATTTTCGTGCTTCTACGTAAATAAGAGAACCGTCACCATAAAACCAACAAAGTAGACTATTTACATTAATAAGGAAATCCATCAACCAAAGTGCATACCTCAACAATTTGACCACAATCCATTACCACTATTCTGTCAGCAGCTTGTATTGTGGAGAGCCTGTAGAACGAGGGAATCATTAACTACCACTTGCCATCGAATACTGAAATGGAGAGCATAGAAGGCCTTACCTGTGTGCGATTACTATGACACTTCTCTCGGTCTTCCGGTCACTCACGGCACGAAGAACACCCTATGTAAACCACATGCATTGAATCAGTGACTTCAAAAGTTCCATGTGCTATGGTTTATGCAAAGTGTTGTTGTGGATACAGGATACCTTGATATTGTGTTCACTCTCCGCATCCAGAGCACTAGTGGCTTCGTCAAGGATCAAAATGGTTGGTTCCCTAAGAACAGCCCGAGCAATTGCAATTCGTTGCTTTTGTCCTCCACTGAGCAAGTCATTATCAACAATTGTTTTGTAACCATTAGGTAGGGATAAGATGAAGTCGTGAGCATACGCCTGCTTGGCAGCCCATTCCACATCTTCCTGTTTAATATCTCGCATACATCCGTATCTTATGTTTGAACTTACATCCATCCGGAAGAGTCGGGGTTCCTATTGAAAACTTTTTCCAGTAAGGAAAAGAAACGTCTTATATTTTCACTTTAGAAAGGAGCTAAAAGTTGAAAATGGTACCTGTCCCACATATCCAACTTGTTGCCTCAACCACTTGATGTCCAAGTCTTTAAGAGGGAAGCCATCAATTAAAATCTGCAAAACCAGAAGTTAACAGCTAGAGTAATGTCGATTTGTGTAGCATATGAATAAATAAAAGCAACAAAGCTAGTGTAATATCTGGTCAGCAACTGAAGCTGAGTCAGAAGTGATAATTACTTGAAAGGAAAACAGAAATAAAGTGAAAGGTTTCCTAATGACCAAACATGACTAAAGCTCCAAACCAAATATATAGCTAGTTCAGTAAATCTAGTAATATTCAGCTTAATTCAAGGAAATCAAGGGCTTTTCACATTTTTAAAATATGTACAATAACATATTCTGTAACTGTGAGCTCATGCTTCAATGAACAGGAGTGTCCAGAATTTCTTCCCTAGGATAAACAATAAGCCTTTTGGATTCTCTATGATTAACTTGAGTTCTTCAATAATTCTGCAACAGAGATAGTTAGAAATACTTCTGTATTTTTCTGAAAGGCTTTTTGTGGATAAAATGTATTCGCATAATTGCATCAATGTCATCCCCTCAAGTGCAAAGCATCAGCTCTTCCCTATTCAATTCCAAGATGTTACAAGTCCAGCACAAGGGTAATGGAGCTCACCTGACCGCTTGTTGGCTCATAAAGACGAAGCAGGAGATTTACAAGAGTGCTTTTCCCACTACCACTAAGACCGACCTAACCAACATCAGAATGTAGTTTTGTTCATTATATACGGTCATTATGGAAGGAATAGCACCACAAAGAGAAAAACACTTACTTACAATTGCAACCACTTCATTTGGATGCACTGAGATGTTTACATGTTTCAGTACAGGTACCTGTTCCCATGATGAGAATATCAACATACAAGAATAGCTCCAAAAGTCCTTAACTGAACACAGCTAATACTACAAACTAGTTCAACCATATAATATGGTACCAAAAAAGCATGTAACATTATGCAAGACATGTAGCAATATGGAGTCTTGCAGCAATATGGAGTGCAAATACAATGAAAACTACAGTTCCCTTATAGTTACTGAAGGAGCTGAGAAACTCTACAGCTAAGCACATTGCAACATGGCAAAATTTGTACAATAGAGGCAAAAAATGCATGGTGAGAAAGAAGTGAGCAGAATCAGTTTCTAATATCAAAATTCTATCTAGAAATCCAAGCCCTGATATTCATTTTCTCCATTTCTTTCCCAGATAAGAGAGTCCTATAAGAGGAGCGAGCACTTCTGAAGCAACCTCATATTATTTGGTTTTGAAGCATCAATAGAATAGAAAAAGAAAACACTCAGTCAGTTTCATGTACAACCTAAGTGAATTTCTTGTAGTGGACAAGTTTACTGGGTGCATCATGCACGTTCAACCAAACGTGCTTAGAAGAGCCAAACAGCATTAGATCAAGAGTGTTTTGAACGTATCAAGTCCAAGAAAGTTCCGAGTAACAACCAAAATCAGCAAAAAGCAAGATCCAATTCTCAATGTGACAAAGACAAAGCCACAAGGGCAAAAAAGTGTACCGTTGCTCTTGAAGGAAAATGAAAGGATACATTTACAAACTCAACATGCCCCCTCAGATCTGGCAACTTCAGTCCTGCAACATGTTGACATCCGATACCCAATTTGCTAAACATTATAAATTGCAATTCAAAACTTTGTAAAGAATGCACAAATACAGAATTGGAAAAAGGAGTGAATATGCCAACTAAGAAGGAAAAAAATGTGGTAACGCAGCAGAACACAGGGTCTGGTAACAGATGCAATCTATGTTGCATGGATCCTTCTACATGTATAAAATACCCGTGTCAGACACTGGACACTTGGATATGATATGTGATTGTGATGGAGATATTAAGTTGGACATTTACTGGCAGGCGTATTTTGTAATTCTAATTTACCATGAGCTATGCGTGAAACTCTTATATTATCCAGAAAATGCCTCAAGGCACTTTATAAACACTACCTATCCGAGAATAAAAGAATAACACCAAGGAATTAAAATATTTTGGCAGGTCCCGCACCCGACACTGAACCCAAGTGATGTAACATAGGTCGTAATCACAAAAAAGATGCATTCCTAAAGGTGGAGTTTCATGGTTTTTGCCTTTAGGCCCCTATATAGTACAGGGTCAGAGTTTAATGAGGTCTTCAAGCTTACCCAAGCACTAATGTGCTCTTCAATGCCTACCACTCCTTCCTCACTGAACTTCCATACCCTCTTCAATACTCAAAGACTAGATTTACCTATCTTTGTCCATTTACATCTTAGGACAAGATCACTAGCCTACTAATGTAAAAACAAATGCCAGGTGTCTACAATGACATTGCGCAAAAGATAAACTACTAAACTTGTAAGTGAACCACAAGGCAATTCAATGAAACTTTATCGATCCTTTCTATAGGCTTTTACACGCATCCATGTAAGAGACAATATTAAGAAAGTTCCATGTGTGCTTGCCTTGATCTAGGAACTGGTCACTTGGCAAGGAATCCATCAATTGGAAGACTTTTTCACTTGCACCAACAGACTGCATCAATGATGACAAACTGTCCCCAACCCACCACGTTGAAAAGATCAGCCATTCACCGTACAATATGAACTTTGTCAACTGCTCTGCTGTTATTTTACCATGCAGAATAGATATCCCTCCTATCAGCACAGCAATAACCTATAAAACTTAAATATGCAAAATAAACTACAAGTTAAATTTTGAATGAAGAAGCCAGTTTTGATTTTCCAAATGATATACATCGAAGCATCTTTTACAACGGCATGTAATCTGGTAGCCAATATCAATGTTTCCGTTTCTACTAAAAAAACCATCAATCTGCATCAATCGTATGTGATTACAAAAACTTCTGTTATTGAGAGGAAAAAGAGAGAGATAGAAGTGTACAGGGTGTTAATTAACCCTAACACGAGAAAGCATATATTTATATAGAGAGCGCCTAAATACAAGATTTCCACATAACCAATGTGGGACTCGACTAACTCTATTATTCTAATATTCTAAAACTCCACCTCAAACTGACAAGTAACTATTCATAAGTCACAGTTTGTCACAGAGTAACTCTAACCATGGTTCGAACAACGGCTTTGTAAACATATCGGTTAATTGGACATTGGTGGACACAAAAAGAGTAACAATAACACGCTAGCCAATTTTTCTCGTATAAGATGACAGTCTGCTTCGATGTGTTTAGTCCTCTCGTGGAATACTAGATTGCACGCTATGTGAATAGCATCTCAATCATCATAATACAAATTTATAGGCAACTGCACTAGAAACCCTATCTCCTCAAGAAATGAACGCATCCATACAATCTTACAAGTCATGTGAGCCATCACTCTATACTCTACCTCGGCACTAGATAGCTCAACTACCGTTTGCTTCTTACTTTTCCAATTAATAAGGTTTCCACCAAGAAAGATACAGTGTCCTGTAGTGGATCTCCCGTCAAATAGACTTCCTGCCCAATCAGAGTCAGTTAAGGCCTCAACACGCAAGTGTCCACTAGTACGATAAAACAGACCATGTCCTGAATGGGCCTTGAGATACCTCACAATTTTTAGATCAACTTCCTCGTGTGGAAGACGAGAAGCAGACATAAAATGACTAACCATGCTAACTGCAAATAAAATATCCGGATGAGTAACAATAAGATAATTCAACTTTCCAACCAAGCGACGATATTGATCTGGATTAGAAAGCAACTCTCTATGATCAGCACACAATTTAACATTAGGATCCATAGGATTCTCGACAGGCTTTGACCCGAGCAAGCCAGTCTCATGTAGAATATCCAGCACATACTTTCTTTGAGATAGGGCCACTAACTTTTCTCTATGATAGGTTAATACCATCCTTAGAACGTGCTACCTTGATACCCAAGAAATATCAAATCATCAATGTTTTTCTTATTATTACCTGTAATAATAATATCATCTACATAGACAATCAATAATATTCTCCATTGGTCAGATGTGAGAGGAAAGACATAATGACGAGAATGACAACGCTTCATGCCACTAACCTTTCTCTATGATAGGTTAATACCATCCTTAGAATGTGCTACCTCGATACCCAAGAAATATCTCAATTTTTTCCAAGTCTATGGTATGAAACTGGCGCTGTAGGAACAGTTTTAGATCATCAATGCTTTTCTTATTATCACCTGTAATAATACTATGATCTACATAAACAATCAATAATATTCTCTATTGGTCAGATGCAAGAGAAAAGACATAATGATGAAAATGACAGCGCTTCATGCCACTAACCTTTCTCTAACTTGCCAAACCAAGCCTTTAGAGATTGTTTAAGCCCATAAAAAACTTTTCGAAGGAGATATACTTGATATGACTCCCCTTGAGCAACAAACCCAAGTGGTTGCTCCATATAAACTTCCTGAATGAGTCGCCATGCAAAAAGGTATGTTTGACATCCAACTAAAAGAGGGGCCAACCAAGGTTGACAACAAGAGAGATAAGAAGACAAACAAAGCCGAGCTTGGCAACCGGGGAGAAGGTTTCGGCATAGTGGATACCATAAGTCTGAGGATAGTCCTTTGCCACAAGATGAGCGTTGTATCGCTTAACACTCCCATTAAGATGATACTTGATAGTGAATACCTAGCAACACCCAATAGTAGATTTTCTAGGAGGAAGAGGTACCAGTGTCCAAGTATGATAGCTATGAAGAGCAAACATCTCCTCCTCCATAGCTGTCTGCCAATCATAAATAGACATGGCCGCTTAGCAAAAAAAAAATAGACATGGCCTCTTGAACAATGTTAGGAAAAAAAAATAGATGACAGAAAAGTAGAAAAAGTACGGAAAGATGGAGAAAGATGATCATAAGAGATAAACTGAGCAATAGAATGAGAAATAGTGCAAGTACGAATACTTTTTCGGAGTGCAATGGGCAAAGAATCTAGAAATGGAGGCTCCAGAGCACGAGACAAAAGAGGCGACAGATCTCGTGATAGAGGAGACGAATCAGTAGCTGGCGAAAGCACAGTCGGAGAATCTTTCGAACGGCGAACATATACTTGCAAGAGTGGAGAGGGGGGCGAGGTGGGCAACATAGAGGGTTCCCCATTGGGCATGCAAGCTGGCAAGTACTTAGAAGAAGAAGTGGAGCTTGCAAAAAATGGGATAGACTCATGGAAAGCAACACAACACACACACACAAACTGCCGACAAAATGTGGGAGAATAACATTTAAAACCCTTTTGAGTGCAAGAATAGCCCAAAACACACACTTGATGGATTGGGGATCAAGTTTATCCCAATTAGGATTCAGTGCATTAACATAACATGTGCACCTGAAAACCTTAGGTTAGGAGGAAGGGAGTAAAATGGGAGATCAAAACACAGTATAACATATGGTATTTGACTGCCTACGACAGTAGAGGACATCCTATTAATAAGGTATCCAACAGTAAGGACCGTATCACTCTAGTAAGATTTTGGAACATTCATTTGCAACAAGAGAGCACAAGTGACTGTCAATATGTGGCCCAAGTTGCGTTCGGCAACTCTATTTTGCTGTGGAGTCTGAGCATAAGAGGACTGATGTAAAACCGCATGGGTATCCAAAAATTTTGATAAAGCATAACGATAATATTCACGAGCATTGCTAGAACAAAAAATGCAAATAGGCACACTAAATTACGTGTTTATTTCCTCCTAAAAAGATTTGAAGATGGAGTACAACTCGGATCGATTGTGCATAAGATAAATATAAGTAGCACGAGAATAATCGACAACAAATGTCACAAAATACTAAAAGTGAGAACAGTACGAGACCCGCATAAAGCCCCAAATATCAGAATGCCCTAAATGAAAAGGACTCAACATACGACGATCTACTCATGGGGAAAAAGAAACATGATGATACTTACTAAACTCACATACTTCACATGGAAGTGAACCGACACAAGTACATCAAGGGAGCATCCATTTAAGGTTGGGAAGCGACGGATGGCCAAAGTGATAGTGATACTAGTAAGGTGAAACTGTGGATTGGAATGCAACAGAAATAGACTCCTCGCCATCCAAAAAAATAGTATAGGCCACCACGTTCAAAACCGTCACCAATCTTCGTCCTCGTTCTGAGATCTTGAAAAACACAAGAATCAAGAAAAAACGTGACTGAATAGTTTAAGGTTTTGGTAATTTTACTCACAGACATAAAACTAAAAGAAAAGCGAGAAACATTGAAAACAGTCTTAAGAAAGAGAAGAATTTAATGTAACCGAACCCAAACCAACAACAGGAGTAGTAGAGCCATTAGCCAAGGTGACACAAGACGATGTCCTAGAGGGACGACAATCAGACAAGACAGTAGAAGCACTAGTCATATGATCAGAAGCCTCAGAGTCAATGATCCAAGGAGTTTGGGAAGTAAGATGAGCAGAATCTAGACCTTTCTGAGCAAGCATAGCAGTAGAGGCAGATGACATATGAGAAGTCTAAGTAGACCAATATTGCTGATACTCATCCTTTGGAATAGTGACTACACGAGAGGCAGTATTGGAAGAGAACTGCAAACCATCATCCTCAGAAACTATGACCTAGTGGGAAGAAGGGCAACCATGGAAATCCCAACAAGTCAGAAGTATGATTATCAGTATTGCACCAAGAGCAGTGACGAGGCAGCCGTCCATGGCCTCGACCACCTCCTTCTGGTGATCGACCACCACGGCCAGAGTCATGACCAAAACATCGGTCGGCACCACGACTAAAACCACCTTGGCCCAAATCAAGACTAAGACTATCACAGCCCCCTCCCCTTGATATCGAACCACCACGGGAAACCGTAGTAACTAAAGTTGAACGGTCATAAGGTAACTGAGATGTAGAAGTAGAACTACTATCAGAAATGGTAACCTGACAGATACGACTACTAAAGACATCACCAAGAGATGGTAAAGTCTGTTCTTCCACAAGCTACGAACGGATTGAATCCTAGGTAGGAGAAGGCAAACTGGACAAAAATCAAGCAACAAACAGAGACTGTCGCTAACGCTCCATAACCTGAATATTCAGCAGAAATAGACTCAGCAATCTTAATCTCCTCACAAAGACCACAAAACATAACATAATAAGTTTCCAAATACTCTTCGCCGATGGTCAATGAGAAGAAAGCCTGATGACGATCATATGTCCAACGAAGAATGTTAACCAGAATACATCTCCTAAGCTTGTTTCCATACATGCTTGGCTGTGGGTAGAAACATCAATTAATCTGGGATTCCATACTATTCCATAAGTCAGTGCGAATGCGAGCATTCACAAATTTCCAAGCAACAGACGTTGAATTAGTTTGAGCTAGGGGATCATTGGTGAGCCATTATGAGGTTGAATCACCCTCAAAATAAACATCAACAGCCTTGGCCCAAAGAGCATAATTCTTATCATTCAAAAGGATGCAGGTAATAGACCTCCTAGCAACAGTATGAGTAGCATGAGAGGCAGCAGAATTAGACTCCATTTAGAGATTTTGTCAATTAACCTATTAACCAAAAAACTATGTCCACCAACGAAACAAAGCAATAATCAATCAACTAAACTTCAATCAAAGAAACAATCAAGCAACAGTGGCCACCTAAGATGTCAACATAAATCAAGTCCGAGATTGAACAGAGTCCGAACACCAAATATAGCCAAGTGCAGATTGAAATCATGATAGTAACTGAATAACAGGTCTCGCCGAATCCGAACAAATCACATATATGATCTCCTCATATCACAAACCTCAAAGCACAATGCTAATGAAACGTGAACACAGACAGATCGACGTTCAGCGCATCATCTGATCGACAGTGAGAGGGACGACGAGAGAAGTCGTCACCGGCGTTGTTGTAGGCGGCGGTGAGAGCTAGGGCAGCGGCAACGACAGTGGCGACGAGGGCTAGGGTTTTGACGGCAGTGGCGACATCAGTGGTGGCGGCTAGGATTAGGTATTGGGGGGTGATGGCTAGGATTAGGGCTTGGTTTAACCGGGCTTTGATACCATGTTATCTAGAGGGAAAAGAGAGAGAGATAGAAGTGTATAGGGTGTTAATTAACCCTAACATGAGAAAGCTTATATTTATATAGAGAGCACCTACATACAAGATTTCCACATAACCAACATGGGACTCGACTAACTCTATTATTCTAATATTCTAACAACTTCCAAAAATCATGTTTGAAGTAGACCTCAAACATGTATGCTTGAAGTAGACGTGCCGTTTCTTTGATGAAACCATGTGACAAAAGTTTATACCTTTTTTGCATGGCAAAAGACATTCATTGGTGTATAGATCTACATGCATATACTTCAATTGTAGTACATTTCTAATACAAATTTATTGGATAATTACATGTTCAAGGAATTGCACAAAACATAAACAAATAATCTCGCAATTTCTACAACTACACAACAGCAGGCATAGCTCTATATATCGAACTTTTTTAAGTGGAAAGATTTACTTGATTACTAGAAAAAGGGCATGTTTGGTGAACTATTTGCATATTTATCTTGAGTTATAAAGAACTCACTTCTTCTTTGCTACATTATGGGGAAGGGGACTTCTTATCATCTACAATGATACACTCTTTTATTGTTGTAACCTAGCATTTCAAAGTACAACTATAGCTACTTACCCAAAAGACAAAAAAATCTATGGTAGCCTCTTGTGACTTTAATCCAAACCCTATTGAATAGAAACTGGAGGATGTTTCTGTGGGTGTAAGTTCCAAATATGTTCTGGTCAGTAATGGAAGTGATCATCCCGTACCGTCGTAGAACACTAATACTTGGCTTTGTCGATTCACAAGGACACGATTCTATTCCAAATAACACCATTGCAACAATTGCAAATGCACCACCATTCTCACCCAATAAATCTAGGATAGGTACTATTTTCACCTAATTGAAGGAAACATAACCTAAGACAAAACAATCACAGGCTATGGCTTGTGAAAATAGTACGGGCACATGGAAGAGTGGAAGGATATTTTAAGGGCTTCTGGAGAAGAAAAACTCTCGCTTGCCTCTCTCTCTCTCACTCACCTTGACAGTGCTTATGCAATTGGCAATTGGCACTAAGAGCTGTTGAGGCATGCTCCAAAAACATCGATGTGAGTATAAAATTCTTCAGTACTAATACTCTGCATTTGAAACTTATGATCCATGGATCTGGGAACTACAATGGCAAAAGTTTTATATGAAACAAATGAAATTGTCGCAAGGAAACCAAAATGTTTATTGGTACACCATGGACAGTAGTCATAAAGCAAATTATCCAAGGTATCAAGACTGGACAAAACACATATAATCAATTGCATTATTGATTTTTCACTGGTGCTACAACATTCAGACGCATATTTAATATAATGAAAGCTGCTTGTGCTCACTAAAAAAAAGTTAGCAATCCCTCTCCTTCTGTTGCCTACTTTGACGCATATTCTTACGAAGCCATTAACCTAAAACCACTAAATGGATACCGGAAAGGGACCCAAATTCTTTCAACAATTATTTCCTACTTCACTATTTTGTTCATCCTTATACAAATGTGTCAGTAAAGGGGGACCCTAAATTCGATAAACGTGGCTTTTCTGATGAAAGCAGGGGCATAGGTCTTGTAAGAGGCAATCTCCACAAAAGAGAAATTACAATAGAGTAAGTAAACTCCTTTCTACAAGTTGTAATCATTTCATTGACTCGAAAGGACCTGTGCTGAGTGATAGAGAGTGTTGAAGCTCAGGTTCCAAAGGCCATAAGCAGCACTTTGCCGCAAGCTTATATCAGCTAGTTTCCCCAGCCACTGCTTGTACCTATTCACCAAAGCAGGATTAGTTTATGTCTATCACAACAAAAATTGTTCAAACCTAGATGTGAATCCTAGTGTCCCCATGCACAAAATGCAACTTATATGTTTTATATGTAGAAAAATTACCTAACACTAGTACATTACCTGCCAAGTTCTTGTTTCTCGGTTCCATAAACTCGAACGGTTCTCATCAAAGAGAATGTCTCCTGCGCAACCTACATAAAAAGGGAAGGAAAATTGGTAAATTTAACTATCTTCGGCAATATATGAATAATAAACAAAAAATTACACATGATCTTCTAATCGTACTTCATTGGCAGAAGCAGTGTACTCTTGAGTCAACTTTGCTGCTTTCTTTTGGTACCTAACCAATATAACAAGGGAATTAAGCAGTAATAGCAAAGCAGCAAAACTTTGAAATTCAAACTGCAAAGAAACAAACATGGTTTCGTCCACTAGTTCAAAAGGACAGCACCAAAAAATGACTTGTTCCAAGTAGTTGTTCAGAAAGGCCATGTAAATTTTAATCGACTATCGTCATCAGTCGAACTAACGTCATCAACAAAGTTCAACAAGTAACCCAAAAACAACCATATGAATGGAATTTATACTGAGAAGCCGGGTCAATTTCTCATTCTCAAGATAGCTGAACAGAGCACAAGCTGGACAGGGGATGTCCCATGATCAAGTTTGGATTCAAAACAAAGAAGCTCTCACCACTTACTTTTTCGTTTCTCAGATTACCTCAATTCAATAGCTCTTTAGCTTGCCCTTGCTTGTGCTCTGATACTTAGTTGACATCAATCTTTCTATTATTAACACTTACTCAAATAAGTTCTAACTCCATTCATTGCTTGACAAATATAATAGAAAATTTTCTTACAAAACAAAAATAAGATGAAACATCTTTACATGATAAAGGGGAACAATATAAAATCTTACTGGCCGTATAACAGCATAATAGTTGCCAGAGTAGAGCATATTGCCAAGGTACATAATCCAAGTGGCCAGGACAAAATCAACAAGTAAATCAATGAACCTGTACCCTGGAAAAGGACAATGGGAGTGAGATATTCCTCTTGCACATTAAGTCAAGAAGACATTAGTTTTGGTAGTTAGGCAACCTGAAGAACATTGCGTAATATCATATTAAGATCGTTTCCAATAACACGCGACACTTGCTGACAATCTGCTCCAAGCCTACTAGTCAAGTCACCCACTGTTTCGGAGTCAAAAAATGATATATCCTACAAAAGAAGTTAAGCACCAAAACAATGATATGATGAACTAAGAAATCCAAGGATTACGGTGGTCTTGTAAGTATGTACATCACAGAGAAGAATTTAAGAAACAAAATTGGGCATATAAAATTCAGAACCTGATACAAAAGGGTGGAATATAATGTTTCCCTCATCCGCTTGACCTGCACAGTATAAGGTATGACACTCAGTATCAAAAACATCAATCCACATAATATCTAGGAAATATCTTTCAGTAAAGTTATCTCAGACAAATAGTGGCTCTGCATTTTTGAAAGAAATTCAAGTTTTGTACATTTAATTAGCACTGCCCACAACTTCCTGTAAGCGAGAGCCTTGTGCACCTTTTTTCTTATATCATTCCTCAACAGTAAATGTCTCCTCTTTAACCATCCAAACCAACAAATGAACAGCATGACAAGAAAGGCAGTCAATATGATCTCCAAATCACTCATTCAAAAGGACACAAGTTAAAGCATTGATATGTGATGTTCCTGCTCTTTGAAGAAAGATTTTGAGAAAGCAAACTATAGGATGTAACTCACAAGGATCATATTAGCAATGCCAAAACAGCAACCTCGGAGACCACTGTAGTTCAAATAAAAAGAGTAGGATCAGCAGCTCGCCACATTGTTGAACCAGATAGTTCAAATTCCAGTTATTAGCTGCATAACTTTGATACAGAGTGGTAATTTTTAACCAAGAACAGAACAGGATAGAAGATTGCTTTAAAAGAATGCACTTACACGTCGAAATCCTTGCTATTGCTTGTTATAGTAATGGTATAAACAGGACGACGGTAAGTTTTTCAGTGATTTACAATGTTAAAACGCAATGTTCTCCATTTTTTTGCCAACTAAGAAGTTATTCATAATTAATATAGAGATTACGAACAATCTGTTGTGTACAATCAATCCTCAGATATTACTAGATAGCTGGTGCAAAAAAAAAGGTTCATTTACTCATGCATTTCTGAGGAAGGATATTTGACCATACAAGAGAGCTGGTGCAAAACGAAAGGTTCATTCACTCATGTATTTCTGAGGAAGGATATTTGACCATACAAGATTATAACCTGCAAATTGCTGCAGTGACACACAGTAGAACCAAGAGACGCACATTCCGCTGGAACGCCATGACGTCACCACTTTGTGCTGAAAAAATTGACGCTGTCAAGAAATGTGGTGTGGATATCTCCGATAGCTGTATCATGGAAATGGAATTCAGGTGCATCAGTAAATGAACAGGATCTCAGAAATTGGTAGCTTATTTAAGAAAATAAACTCTCCATTACAGTCTGCGGCGTAATGTGAACAAGAAGCAGGATTAACAGCCAAATTTGCTCTCTGTCTCATACTAAAATCAAGGGAGAGGTATAAATTTGAAGCCATAAGTGAGACCCTCTCTTCTTTTTCACAAGGGCTATTTGGTGGCTTTAATTTATCAGTGAAGCTTATACTCCAACCTAAGCTTAAATCTGGATTTTTGAGTGAAGTGAACTAGTGCTGATTGCAGGTTCAGCGCAAAGTTCAAAAAAGTTCATTTGGTTCAAATGGTGCATATATTCAAATTGGTGGAGATGCCACTTTATCTTGATGTAGTACTTCGTATGAAGCTGTCTTTACTCAAGATAGGTAAATATTTGATTAAAAGGCAGGAGATGATCTTGCTAATGTAGAAGCCTTCACCTAGAATCGTCTAGATTGTCAATTGACACTGATTTCCATTGTAATTCGTATTTGATTACCGACTAGAGGGAGTACTCACAGCTGTAAGAATAAGGGTTGCAAAAGCAGCAAAGATAATCCAGCGATCTTTCGCAATCAATTCCCACATCCGTTGGAGCGCTCGCAACACAGTCACAGGTTTGGCTGTCATTACAACTTCGACGTCCTCGGAAAAGCTCCACCAACTTCCACCAGGCAAAATTGACCCAAGAAAGCCAATCCATCTTCGCAGCTTCTCCGATAACTCAACATTCCTCTGCCCAAAGCCTTTCGGAGACTCTTCTGAATTGCTCTGCGCCGGAAATCCATTGACGGAAGCCGATTTAGGTGCGTAAGTGTGGCCGAATCTCGTACTAGAGTTTGAGGAGGGGGAATTGAATTGGAATTCAGTTTTGGTTTTGGAACAGAAACGGAGACTTTGGCGATTGATGTAGGGAGAGGTTTGTCCGTGGCGGAGAGGAAAAATGAGACGAGGTTGAAGATTGGGAAGAATCAGAGCCATCATTGGTGAGTAACGAACACTCACCGGCTCAGGATAAAGAAACAATTTCTGGTTATAAGCGTGCATGCGTGCCCTCGCGGGAGAGAGCGAGAGAGAGAGAGAGAGAGAGGTGGGACCCTCAACGGATGCTAAGCCTTCGCCGCCGTAGATCGCACATTATTCAGCTCAATTGACGATGGCAAAAGCGGAAGCGGGGATCCGGAAGTAGGGTTGCAGTAACCATAAAGAGGTCGTACGGGGTCGTTTTAGTTTAATGAAAACTCAGTTCCTAAATTACGCCGTTTTAGGAAAAAATTCTCCATTCCGAAATACAAAAAGGATACCAAAAATGAACCAAAAAAATGACAACATACTTTGCAAACTTGGTCTTTCATCAACTTAGAAAAACCAAAAAATTATACTCGTAACAATTATGTTATTTCAATATTAATGTAATACTAAAAACATAATAATATCAATACACACAAATGACAAACAAATTTATAACTTGAAAATATAAAATATTTTATCAATATTTTTAGGGCAATTTAAATCAAAGTTCTACGGTCCCGTTTGATAACCTATTTAAGGCTTAGGATGGGATAAGTAATCTCATAGGCTTGCTATCCATATGTTTGGTTTGCAAAAACTCAACGGACTAAGAAGCCGACGGGAGACGTAAACCCTCACTAAGGTGTAATAGGAATACCAGGTCCAACAAAGTATTACAAAGCCAATCGTTGCTCAGCGTTGGAGAGTTACAGTTTGGCCCTCTACCGATCGTTGCCATTGTTGTCATCTCTGTACTGGGGTCTTTCAGTCTTCGACTCGAATTCTATTCTCCTTCTCGGGTAACACCCAAGGGATTAGGAGGCGACATATGGGCGGTCTTCTCAATCTTGCATTGATAGTGAATCTTTGTTGTCGTGCTTGTTTCCTTTGTTCTTCAATATCTATTACTTGTTCTTCAATTTTTAACTGTTGTCTTTTCCTTGAATTGGGTTTTCATCATTTTTGGGCCTTTCGTTCTTGTACTTGCTTCCTTTGTTCTGTAATTTGTTTGTTTGAACTCTCAGTTTTAATTGTCTTTTTTTTGTTATTGATTTTTACCTATATCTATATACACATGTTTCCATTTGTTGAAGAATTTGGATCTTGGCATCTCCACTTGTTGCTATTTTGTTTATTTTTCAATTGATCTTCCCTTCGGTTGTTGAACTTGGTTATCTTTGTTGTTTTTGTGAATTTGGGATCCAAGGAGTGGTAATAGGAATGTTTAGCTCCAGGGGCATTTACTTGGTTACTACAATTATTGAATTTGGGATGAGTGTCACTTTTATTGTATTTGTCTGCACCAAATTGATTTGTTGGAGACTCAGAGGAGATGAATCTAGGCAAATGCTTGAGCTCGAGTCGATGAGTGTCACAACTACGATTTTGCTTACTTTGCACCTGGTCCAGAACTAGATTTGTTCACTGTGTTGATGTACATATGCCAATGTTGATGAATGGATTGTGAAGAATAGTTTGTAAGCTCAAGGTGGAGAAGTGAAGAATTGATGTGAGCTTTTACTATGGTACTGCTAGAATCTAGTAGTATAGGATTAATCCTATAGCACTATTTATACGTATATATACTTGTGTCTATTTAGATTTCTATCCATTTTTCGATACCATGCCTTTTTCAAAATATGATCTCCCTTGACTTGGTTTGCTATGGTTAATCTGGTGAGACTTTCAGATGGTTTATGTATATGTACCCATGGACGACATTAATTCCCCGAAAGAGTCATAGTTGTAAGTCTTAAACCAGGATGTTTCTTTTGGAATTAGGGCGGTTGGAAAACATGTCTTTTTTTTTTTTTTTGGGGAAAACATGTCTGTTGAAATGAAAGTATTCTGATTTAGTTTTAAGGCTTTCACATCTACCCCACCCTTTGTTGTGATCGATTTTGTTCAATAAACACGAGACACTCGAATTTAACCTTGGGTAAGTCTAATAAATTATCCATAATACAACATTCACAGAAATTTGAGCTCATGCGACATTCCTTCCATCTCTAGCTTTATTAGGAACCTACCGGAATGGGCGCTTGAGAAATCAAACTTGGCAGCAAACTAAACAGCTATGTAGCAGAGCTTTGTCCAACTAAGATTCAAAAGCACATTGATGCAAAGATCAACAATATCATTAGAAAAGGTTTGCCCATAGTAAGAGACTTCTAGTTAGACAATCTTCTTTCTCAAGCCGGCCAAGATTGGAAGAGGTTATAGGTTGGTGTAGACTTCACACACAATTTGCTTTAGCTAACAAGATGACATGTTGTTGTATTGTTGGCTTGCTTGTTTAGCCCAAGCTGCAGAGGATGCTTTGCTGTAAAGATATAGAAGATGAAAGTTCTTGATTGCTTCGTTCAATTTCTATGGTCCAATTTAGGAGGTTTCTAATTTCTTGGGGTCCTTCAACCTCAAGTCCATTTGTAAATTTGTTGGTTTTTTTACTCTACATTCTATTTGTAATCAGAGGAAGATTGTTTCTATGAGTTGCTATTTGATTTGAACATTGACGGATTAAAGGCAATTATTTCTGTCTCCTGAGGAATTTATAGAATGGACAATTTTGGAATGACCAAGAAAAATAATTAAACAATCAATGTGAGGATAAATTTGAAAAATATGTAATTTAATCTCATCCGCCTCTTTTGCAAACAAATATCAACATAGCACTATTAATCCTATCTCGAATACAAACAAACATACAACATTGATTTTAATAATCCCTTGATATTACGAATCTCATTCTAATCTCACAACTTATTAATCCCAACCTACAAAGAAGTTTAACAAACGAGGCATACGAGCGCATGTAGTGTAGGTTTTCATCTCGTCAAGATTTGCGAGTTATACTTTAGTTCCTATTTTATATTAGTCGCATGTACATGTGTATGTTTTGCGAGTGAGAAGTGCTATGGTCCTAGAAAACTTTTTTTTGAACATATTCTCGAATTCAAAATCAAGGGTTAGGATTCATTAGGATTTGAAAACCTACAAAGTCAAGTAAATCTAATCCACTTATTTTGAATTCTGTGAACCTTTCTGGAAATTTTTTTTGGGACCAAAGGTTTTCCCTTTGTGAGCGTATTTGTATACTTTATACGTGTATATTTTATTATTTGATGCATGTTTATTATATGCGTTTATATATACATAAATATAAATATATAGTATATTCTATTACATTTATGTGCATGCATTATGTGTATTATATGTATTGTATCTTACATGTATTTATTATACTTATATGTATTATAACCTTGACACACTGAAATATGAGTGTGTGTGTGTATCTACATATAAAGAGTCACCTTCCTATGAGGGATTCTTTATTTTGCTAAAATACGAACGTTATATTTCCTTACCAAATTTTGATGATCCAAACCATTCAATATATTTAAAACATATTTTTAAGAGTACCTGCAAGAAATTGGCTCAAAACTTATTCAATGTATTTTTAGGAGTTGATCCAAACAGTTTTTCATAAATACTCACGGGAATAGTTTTATGAAAAACTGCTTGGATCAAGTCCTTCTCAATAATATTTGAGCTGATTCACGTGGGTACCCTTAAAATTATATTTTAAACACATTGAATGGTCCGAATTATAAAAATTTGATTAAAATAGGAGAGCTCTGATTTTAACAAAATAAGAGATTCCTTATTAAAAATTTTATGAGTGTGTATTGCTAAATTTTGATAATCCAAACTGTTCAATATGTTTAGAACATATTTTAAAGGTATTAGTGAGAAATCAGCTCAGAGAAATATTAAAACAAGCTTAATCCAAACAGTTTAACAAAATGAGGGGCGTTTGTGTGTGTTTCTATGGAACACCCCAAATTATCGAAGATGTTAATTTAGAAAAATTTATAAAAAATCAGCTACATTTTCATTGTTTAGTCAAAATATGGTTTGATTATATTCATCAAACTTATTGAAAATAGAGGAATATTTCCATAATTCTTAATCTAGGATTAAAATAGTAATAAACTAAAAAATAGGGAGTTAAATGTGCAATAAACAGAGCTAGCGGTCAAACTATAATAATACAAACATATTGAAAATATTATATTTTTGGGTTTGGACTCTGCGGTCGCAAGGTAAAACATAACAGTCATAGTATACTGGTTTTGACCATAAATTACAAAATTATGGAAGAAGGCAATATCGGTAGTAAGGTGGTAGTGAGCGGCTGCAACTTATTGGTTTCTGTTGCAAAGTGCGGGGTTGCGACCGCACCTCTAAAAATGGGTCATCTTTAACCTCGAGCCAACTTCATTGAATTTTTGAGAGACTTCGGGGTTAATACTGGGCATTCAAAATAGGGTCTAAGGGGTTAGGAACTTACTTTAAAAGAGGGATTTGGAGTTCAAATGAAGAATTGAAGAATTTCCTCCAAGTCGAGTGTTACTTTCTCTCTCTAGATTTTTTCACAACATATCGAGTATAATCTCTCTCTCTCTCTCTCTCTCTCTCTCTCTCTCTCTATTTAGGAACTCGCAATGCAACGAGGAGGAGGGTGGGTGTGGGTGTGGGTGTGGGCTTTCATAGTCGAAGTTGGTGAATGGAGACCTTAGGTTGGGAGTAAATTATGGAGAATCAATGGATGAGGGTTTATGAGTGGAGTGTTGAATTGGAGTTCGCAGAGGAAGATAGTGGGTTTTGTAGGAGATTTGAGGGATGGAACTAACAAGGGGGTTGATATCAAAACCATGGGAGAAAGAGGTGGTATGCACAATGTGTGTGTGTGTGCGCACGCGCACGCGTGTATAGTCCTTTCCTATGAAGGATCTTTCATTTTGCTAAAATATAGATCTCGCATTTGATGATCTGAACCATTTAATGTGTTTAAAATATGTTTTTAAAAATACCTGAGAGAAATCGGCTCAAAAAAATCAAGAAGGGCTTGATCTAATCAGCTTTTCATATAGTTTTATGAAAAAGCTTGGATCAAGCCGTTATATTTTGAGCCGATTTCTCGCGGGTGCTTGTCAAAACATGTTTTAAACACATTGAATGGTTCAAATCATCAAAATTTGATCAAGAAAGGAAAGATCCGTATTTTAACAAAATGAGGGATCCCTTATTAGAATTTTTATGTATATGTATATATGCATGTGTGTGTGCGCGCACGCGTGCGCGTGTGTGGTTGTGTGCAACAAAAAATGGGGAACGAGAGTGAGGGAGGTGTAATTTCTATATATGTATATATTTATTTTTGGTTGCACTGGTGCCCACCCCTTGCAGTATCTCATTTGTGAATTATAGAACCTTAGTATACCTATATGTATATACAAAAGTCAGTTCAAAGAAATATTGGAAAGAGTTTAATCTAAACAGTTTAAGAAAATGAGGGGTGTGTGTGTGTGTGTCTATCTATATATTTCTATCAGAGATGTTAATTTAGAAAAATTTATCAAAAGTCAACTACAATTTCATTGCTTAGTCAAAATATGGTCTGATTATATTCATCGAACTTAAAGAAAATTACATTAAAGATTTGAAAGTAAGATCTTGAAATAAATATAGGTAAACCATAGGGCTATGATGTTCTCCTTAGAAGTACTGCCGTGGGTATATGGGTAAGCGGGCTCAGCAACGTCATCTTCGACACCTAGCAGGCCAAAGGCAGAGAAATTACACCATGAGCTATTGACACAGCAAATAAAATTTATTCTTAATCCCAAATTTATGCAATGGATCATATGATGCATGATCAGGATGATAGTATGAGGAATTAATTATGTGTTATGAATAGAGCAATTTAATTAGAGTGCGACATAATCATGTTAAATGGTAAGCGAAAGTATTAAACAAGTAAGTGCGGTAAATAAATAAAATATTGAAAATATTTTGTTTTAGTCAACTCCTATGACTTGTTTATAAGTTTGTGACACACGTGTTTGACCAATGTTCACAAGTGTCTAAATCCCTTTCAAAATCCAAAGTTCGGGTGGACATAAGCATTGTCCGTCATCAAAATTTTCTTTCCAAAGTGACATCATAATTTTCCCAACCGATATGGTCTTGACCCCTATGTTGACCTCATATCCGATATTAGTGTACCCAAACATTGATTCTCGTACCCCATATTTTCAATCGTTATGCTCCCAGCATTATGTGTCCCATATATCATGCATTGACTTAGAAAATATCGAACTCCTCCCTTTCCACTACATTTTGTTTTAGAAAAGACATGACACAGCTTACAAACATAATCGACTCATGATATAGTCTTAATACATGAGGCATGGCTGACTCGGCTTCAAGACACAGCTCGATGGTAACAGATGTAGTTTGGCTCAATTCATATCTTGGTCAAAGACATTCTAACACATCTTCCCAAAGAGTAAGTCAAAACTCGAGTCATAGAGTATAAGAGTTTTCTCAAAATCCCAATTTTTGCTACAAAGCTCGTGACTTTCCATGACTAGTGTCAAAACCTCGGATTCCATTATTACTAGCCTCAAAGCATTCTTCGTTGACTCCATCTAACTTTCGTTCAAATGTCTAGACATATGATAGCATGATAATGTGATGGAGATTTGGGTTTTAACAAATAAACAAGATGATATAATACAGTTAGATATGAACCATATCCATAATGACATGATTTCAACTTGGAAAGAAACTCCTAACACAATAATCACTGAATAAGATATCAATTTACCATAACGGATGATACTCAACAAGATGATCTAAGTTTGGTTATGGGTGAAGTAGTCATTAACTAAGAACTGGGGCGGTGTTCTTATATGCTGAAAACTTTTGCTGTCTGAAATTTTTTCTAAGTATAGAAAACATTGAATTTCCAAAGTTTTGATTTAAGGAATGAAAATTAGCCCCGAAAATGGTTCCTTGATTTATTCTAAGAACAATGGTATACTTATATGTCTCAAACGCATAAGGCTAGGGTGAATTTCAATCCATTCTGTAGGAAGAAAAAATGTGATTTTTCAAAATTTTAATTTTCTATAAATCCCATTGTTTCCAAACGTGGGGTTCTTACTTATTTTCATTAAATAAAATTAAAGCGAAGAAATCTAGGTGTAAGGATTTATTTATAGAAAATAAGTATGCTTTCATAGAATATGCTCTGGTTCAACAAGCCTGGGACATAAACTCACTGTCAAAATGCACAACAGAGGGACCGGTGTAAGAATTTCAGTGGCACCGGTGCTACCAGAAACAAGGTACCAGTGCTCTCATGAAGCAGAGATGCAGAATGCTAAAGGCACTGGTGAACTAAGGTTCCACAGTGCACAAATGAGATACTGCAAGGGGTGGACACCGATGCACTAAGGTTCTACGTGTAAGAATAATTTTTCTATATATGTGTATATATTTCATATGCTGAGTATTAATGTTTCATATGCTGAGTATTAATACCTAATGGTGCAATTTATCTGCTCCTGCCCTTTCATGTCAGGTGTTGAAGACAACATTGTTGAGCCCGCTTACCCATATAGCCACGGTGGTACTTCCGAGGAGGACATCATAGCCCCGTGGTTTGCCTATATTTATTTCAAAGTCTTACTTTCAAATCTTTAATGTAATTTTCTTTAAGTTTGATGAATGTAATCAAACCATATTTTGATTAAGCAATGAAATTGTAGTTGACTTTTAATAAATTTTTCTAAATTAACGTCTCCGATAATTCGGAGCGTTACATAGAAATACACACACACACACACACA
>JABCMJ010015305.1:0-21296 GCA_014822125.1 Arbutus unedo | reverse complement strand
TGATACAAGTCCATTGACAGTGATTAGGATAAAAACCGATAACGCTAACAGTTTTCGGTTGTTTGAAACGAGGCCTCGGAAGCATGATTTTTGAGCTGATAAATTCAATTTCAATGAGCACATATTATTGATTAGCATATCAATACGAGTCCAATGGCTATATTCGGGGTTCAATCTGAGGTCGTCAAGTTAACAAAGTCATATTTTAAAAGTAATTTGCGACCAACCGACACGATCTGAACGCACAATTTATGAGATATATTATTGATCGGCGCGTCGATTTACGTTGTAAGAAATCAGCATTTCAGTACGCGTACAAGAACCAGGGGTGCAAGTGTAATTTCCAACTCATGACGTCATATGGCGCAATTTCAGCGCAATTCAGGCGCATGTTAGGCGCAGGTCCAAAGTATTTTGGGCTTGGTTTGGTCAAATAAAAATAATTTCAAGTTGGTAGAAACTTAGCCTTAAGGTTTAATTTCTATTGGTCAGCTACGTCTATAAATACAAAGCTTCTTCAAGAACAGATTTCTTTTAAAGGAGTCATTTTATAAATAAAATCGTATTTCTGAGTCAAAGTTAAATTATTTCTAAAGGCATCTTCTTCGGGAATAGTTTTTTAGGGTTACTTCGCATATCAAGTCAAGAAATAATTTAGCCCTGTTCGACAATTCATTATTCGCGAGGGGGCCGAGAAAATTTTCGGTCGCGACAAAACCCTACTAGGCAGAATTAGAGTTCATACCTTCAAGATCTGTCTAGTTTGATCTTGACTATCTTCGCAGTTTGATCCTAATCATACTTTGAGCACGGCTGGAATGATCTTACTCAACTGATCTCAAGATCTTCTACCTTAATCCTATTACACCTTGATCATGAACTGAATGTGGGCACAAAATTGTGATCTCCTTGCCTTCACGAAGCCTCTCTCAATACTTTGAATATTCAGTTTTTTCTAACCTAGAAGGGATAGCGGTGTATATATAGGCAGCGATAGGGACCCTTAGGAGAAGTATGGGCCGTGCTTCCTATATAATTCGAGATTCCTAATCCAACTCGGATTAATTCTGAATTATATAAATTATAATTTATACCACTATAGAATTATAATTGTATCTCCCTCTCATATCCCAAAATTATATTTCGAGCTTCATATTAAATACTTGTTTATCTCCCCGCGTTGAGATTACAGATACCCATTGATTAAAATAAATTACTGACAATTTATTTAATCGACATGTATAAAATTTCTTGAGACATTTCACTTAACTTATTCGTTATGTTGGATACTAATATCCACCTACAGGGTTTTACATAATTAAAACCTACAAGTTTCCTCAAGAGAATATCATCAATCCCTATAAAATGACATGGATTCCATTAATAATTAACAGTTGTCGTACACTTAATATTATGACCCAACTCATCGAGACTATTGGCTCACAAGGCTTCACTCTATAATGAATCAAAGTCAGCAATATTAAATTTACACATTGATTAATTATCTTTGGATTAAGAGCACAAGTATACATAATAACGATGAGGTGTGAATTGTATTATATTGTTAGTATAAATACAATAACCTTAAAGTGGTCCTACTCAATATACACAAAGTGTACCAACATAGTGAGTTGAAATTATACAATTTTCCGTAGTCAAGACAGATCTATTGGAACACCGTATTACAGTCCTATTGGTGGTGTGTCCAATTCCACCTAATTCTATAAACTAAAGACTTATATTCTTCAAGAACCGATAATCTGATCCTCTGTGCATAAGCCAAACTCTAAATACTAGATTATCTACTATGTAGAATAAAAGACACCCATGCACAATATGATATGATAGAATGCAAACATTACCCATAAAGATTCTCATCAAGAAATGAATATAAAGTCATGACTTTTAGTATAAAATCCTAACAGACCTTATATGTGGACGGAGGGGTCGAACGGCGAGGATGCTGGAGCTGGAGTCTTACTTGGTTCACCGGAAGGAATACTTCATGAGCATGCTATTCGGCTTGATTTCCATGCCACCAACAATGAAGCCGAATATGAAGCCCTTCAGGCAGGGCTTCGGGCGGTCGAGGCAGTCGACATAGATGTACTAGTTATCCACAGCGATTCACAGTTGGTGATAAACCAACTTTCAGGCTAGTACGATGTGAGTGATGAACGGAGGGGAAAGTACATGAGCAAAGCCATCGTGCTAATTCAGAAATTCAGAGAGTTCCGGTGAAACAAATTGCAAGGGAGCAAATAGAAGGGCCAATGGAAATATCAGGCCACTAAGGGTTTGCAAAAACACCAGTTTCCAAACCCTTAGTGAGGGGGAAATGAATAAGCGGCACATCAGTCGCTAAAAGAAAGAAAATAGGCATGTCGGCCAAAACAATTGAAACACTCCAAAGACAGACACAAAAATAGCAAAGCATCCATGACATCCATAAAAAGAGAAGTTAAAGAGTATAGAAGGATCAAGTTACAAAAACCATCGGCGTTGGTGAAACAAAACATTCAACAAATTAAAAAAGAATACAGGCTAGTGCTTAGTAAGAACTTCTTCTTGGCCGACATGTGAAGACCACCTTTGTCGGCGATACCAGCCGACTTCAGGCCGCCTACCCATCCACGTCGGTAGATCACGTCTTTTGCCTTCATCACCTCTTACTCGTACTGGCTCTCGGTCTCACCAAAGCCCTTGTTGTAAGCCGCATGCACCAGATCTTTCTACTTCTCCCTAAGTTCTTTGACCTCTTTTAGCAAGTCAACATTGGCATTTTGGAAGATGTCGAAGTTGGAAGTCAGTTGGGCCACTTCATCCTTCAATTAGGCGTTCTCAACATCTTTTGCCCGCCTTGCAACCTTTTCTTCAACCAACTGACAGATGAAACTATTGGTAATGCGCATTGATTTAGAAAGATGTTGGTCGAATGCCAAGAGTGCCTGGACGGTCTGAGAGAAAAAGCGAACAACAAGTTAGAAGAAATCACCTAAAAATAAAGTAAATATTGAAGGAGAAAATTAAACTTACTGACAGAGCATTCTTCAAAGCAGTCTAGTAGAGGGGTTTGATGACCCTGGGCAGCACTTTGGCATCCTTTGGTAGCAGAACCGCGCGAGTAAGAATGCAGGCGACCCCTTTGTCGGTAATATAATTGGAGTCTGTAACCCTTGCCTTGCCGTCCCTGAACTTAGGCTTCTGGGCTGAGCATCTATAGGTTCTTCCCATTCTTCACCAGCTTCAAAACTTCAGAAGGGATGAGGGAAACGTGGGAAATGTGCTCTTCCTCATCCACTGTCTCTTCTCAAGGCCTTTTGTAGGAAGCTAGAGCGGAAGCAGTGGTAGATTGGGCTTGAGTGACGATGGCCACTCGAGTGGGGGGAGTTGTGGATGCCGATGGAACAACGAATCGAGTAACAATCGATTTTGTGGTACGACTTTAGATGTGTTTCTTATTCAGTTGGGTAGCGTCTACTGGGTTTGCTGTTTGATCGATATATTGCAAAAATTTACTTGAAGGAGCTCGTTCAGTGCACCGATCTTCTAATGTGTGCTTGTAAAGGGTTTCAAACTCTAGGATGACGGGGACATTTCGGTATCCAACATTGACCTAAGAAGCTTTAAGATTTGAGCTAGGTGAGACTCACCGTTTAAATAGCCGATGGCATCTTTGTCTAAAACAAGCAGATATATATCAAGGCCAAAAGAAAAACTGATACAAAATTATGCAAGTGTGGGGTCAGTCATCACCTAATGTGCCTAGGAAATGGAGAATAGGAAATTCGTGTTCGTCAAGGCCGAACTTGAAGTTGCCCATAACCTCGAGGATGTCGCCGACATATTTATCTGAGTTGGGAAGACGTATAATCAGAGAATCGTATTGAGGGAGACTTTGTAGATGGTGACTTTTTGACTTAGCGTTCCTACTAGCTGACTAGAGGCCAAAGATGTCACAAAACTCGAGGTCAAGTTCGTGGAGCTCTTTCAATCGAACGATCGACATTATAATTCTACAGAAGTTGACCGACACTTGGTAAAGGGTGAGGTCAAGCTAGTGAAAGGCGCGCCAAAGCCACGAATAGAGGGGAAACTGAACCCCCCTTCAATTATGGCCATCATGGTGATATGGATGTATTTTGGCCGATGGTCAGGCAAGGCATTGATCAGCAACAGTGAAAGTTGTACATCATCTAGAATGTTATATCCAATCTGAAAGACTTGTTTGTCAGCATAAGAACTAAAGCATACTCGAAATTTGTCTCTCCTCAGTTCTATAAAAAGACCTAGCAAAGGTAAAAGGATTGAAAGGAATCAAAAGTAGTGACAAGAGGGTCGATGCCGAGGATGTTTGGAGTAAGTACCGAACGAATGGAATAAAAGTCTGGGGCTTATCAAAGTGATGAGACAAGGTCGTCGAAAAAGGCACATCAATGTGACGTGCTTGCCGGAGAAGATGATGGGACAGTACCAAAGCACTGTTCATGCACAAAATGTTGCCAAAAAAACTAAAAATCTAGCATTCAAAGGGAATACTAGATAAAACCAGAGAAATCCTAGCAACTATGATGTAGTAAACATGAAGAGTTAGTAAAAATAATACCTGGAGAATTGTTGATTCTAGAAAAACTTGAGAGATTCTGACGAGAGCTCTTGAGCAGTGAAAGGAAAGAGATAGAAGAAACAAGGAGAGAGAAAAGTCATCAATCTCCCCCTCTCATCATTTATATACGTTCAAAGTGAAGCGTTAGATGGCACAAGGGAAACAAAGCAACTTGAAATTTGGGTGACATGTGGAGCGATCTGGCATGTTTAGCAATTAATGCTTCTGAAAGGCGGCATGCAAAGGCGGAATGACTGCCTGACACACGATAAATAAGCAAACGACACATGTCCAAGCCGTTGCAATTTTATGAGTTTGGCCATTGACATCAACCAATCGTCAGCCAAGCTGATGCTTAGTCGATGGGCTATTGTGGAGAGCTGAAATATTGGGCTAACCCAACAATGACTATGTATATAGGATTGGACTAGGCAGGGAAACATGAGTCGTGTCGGCAGCGTAGGGCTCGGGCCGACACATGGCCAAATGGGCCTCTCTTAGGATAGCTCGAAATGATATCATTGAAACATTAGTCGGTCTGCTTCGGCATCATGGGGCTTCGGCCAATGTTGTTCCGAATGGGCTGACTATAGAGGAGGTACGAGCTTTGTTAAGAGTTGACCTATTCAGTTGAGGCAGTGGGAACTTTTCGAAATGGTGGCAAACCTCAATTAGGGCAGTAACTATGTTTGGAAATGCACCAAGTTTGGAAGGTTCTCTTGTATGAAAATATTGTGATTTAATATCATTTAATAAAGGAAGATTCCCTAGTTACTGTATTACCAAGTATTGCACTTGATGTCTTATAAATAAAAGATCATAGGCCATTAATCAAGTACGCTATCATTCATTGTGCAATTACTGTTGTGTTTTGATCTCCTAGTGTTCTGACTTTAGCATCGGAGTGTCCTCAGGTTGAAAACAACACATTCACACTAATTGGTTGTTCCTTGTGTAGGAGATTGGAGCGATTCAAGCGGAAGATTATTCGCAATCCCCCCCAAAAAGAAAAGGGAGAATTGATTGAATGAAGTTAGAGTAACTTAATGAATTGAAAAATAAATCTTTCATCGCCCGTCTCTACATTTGACTGATTTGTTTCGTTACTCAGCTTAGGGTTTTTACAAGGCAACTGATTTGACAGTGAAATTCCTAAATTTTCTTAAACTCCCAAGAATACATTAGCGTTTTTTGTGATTGTGGAATCGAACGCTTGGGAAACTAAGATTCAGGGTATCTTTGGTATTTTTTAAATTTTGGGACTAAAACATAACCCCAAAAAGATGATGGAATGAAAACCTACTTGATACTAAGAAATAGGACTAAGAATTGAGTTCCTTTTTTTTTTGTTTTGGGTCTCAAAGAGATTAGGGCGGATCTTGAGGAGAAATGTTCAAATAATGTATGTACGCCAGCTATTTGGCCTAACTCATTTCTATTTAGTAAAATCTCGCATGTGTGATAGTTAAAAAATCATATATACATTGTCGTGGAAAAAAATTCTGATTGCTGTAACATAAAACCTTTTGGCCGACAGTATAAAGCTATACTTGTTGTTTGTTTCTTTACATATTGATGATGCGCAAAAACGTATGAGTGGACTCATCGTTCGAAACCTGGCCGTCAATTGATGAGCGTAGAAAGCGTATATGTAGTATTTCTCAATATATATTGCTTCATGGAGTGACCCCCGATGTTTATGCCTGTCCCCAAGGAACCAAACAAATATGTGCAAACAAAATCAAATCACAACTACTATTCCTTCACAACCAAGCAACTCGAAAGCTAAGTTACAAGATCGGAAGGTATTAGAAACCATCTCACCCAACCCTGAGGTTGGTCTCTATTTACCATTTATGAGATTTTGAAGTCATTTTACATTAGTATCACAAGTCGGGAGTAGGAATGTGTATAGAAAAATAAAGTGGTAAACAATTTAGTATTTTGATGTTCATTTTATTATTCAAAACACTGACTACAAAATATGATTTAAACTAAACATAATGTGAACCATGTCAAATAGAATTGTCTGTAAATCAATAGAGTTGCTTACGCCGTTATTATTACTAGGGTACATTGTTTATGAATGCCGTGCGCTAATGAGCCAAGTGGCGTACTCCATGCAAAGAGTTAAATAGAATATGTGTTTTATTTTCTGATTCTTTTCTAAGCATGATATCACTTATTTATCATTTCTTAGTTACTTAAATTTTTTATCATGCTCTCAAATTGTGGGGTATGGATTTATGGGACTTAGCCCCTAGTCCTGTTGTAGTTGAAAGAGGATTGACCTAGATATGCTCCACCTGATGCTCTGGATGGATGTCCTATCTGCATAAGAGAAGAACCAATCAGAGACATCCCAAGGAAGGATGAATGTCTTTTGATGGTTAACTTAGCATTTTATATGAAGGAAAGTCCATAGAACTCGTGTTCTTCTGAGCACAAACTAAAATCAAAAGAAGATATGTAAAGTGTTGCTTACTATGGATTTGTATATGAGAGTGGCTAAGAGAGTTCTTACTCATTAACCTGGCATGAGTTCAACAAGTGATCAATCCCTTTGTACATAGATCTTCACCCTTATTAATAGGGATGAGTTAAGTATCCTATTTAATGCACTTAAGCATTTTTTCTACATTGGTCATTCTTGATCGTGGATTTATTTGATGCATCATAGGTTTGGTCGACATGATTATGTCGATCGGTTGAGCCGATCAAGGCATTACATTATCCGACATGGTGTTGCCCAAATTAGGCCTGACGTCAGAGGGTATGTCAACAAGGGATGGTCGCCTCTCTGGTAGATGATGACATGATGTGTCGAGCTAATAATCGTGTTCATTCCTCTAGTTAGATCATCAGCAGGGCTCGGATCCTATCCGGTTGTTTAGGAGATTTATTCACCTCCCACAATTTTCCCTTAGCTTCATACTGCTTGGCTTACTTGTCATCGGGATCTAAGCAGCAGTAAGCTAATCTGACGAAGAGGTGGTTCAACGGTCCCTCTTTCTAACGTCATTAGTGTGCATGTGACTGTGCCTCGCACTAAATGCGATGTGTCCCTTGGCATCATTTTTGGCAATTTTCTCGAAACCAATCTTTTTGAATCCCACCCAAACCCCCCTATATAAAATGGGTGATGATAAAGATCTATACTTTTTTCTAGTTTTTGGGAAATTCGAGGAGTTTTGTGCTTTGCTTGCTTTGTTGTTTTCTCATATTACGTATGTTTTGATTCCTTTTGAATTTCTTCCATAGCTATTGCACTGAGAAGGATGTTTAAGAAAGGTTACCGTGAGACATGTAGTGAAGTCTACTTAATTTCTAAAAATGTAGGGGTGCATCTCCTAGGGAAAGATGAATTTCCAGTCCCCAATGTTGATAACAACTCCTCCTTGTTCCCCTTCATAGCTCTAGTTGACGGTGGCATTAGGTTTCCCCTCAACGCCCTTCTTTATGAGTCCTTGCGTTTCTAGGGGATTGCCCCTTTTTAGGGCACTGGTGATTTCTACCTTGTCATGTCTAGTGTAGTGGTGCCTAATGCCATCCTGGGAACCAACATGGGGCTAGACACCATTTGCCATTGCTAACAAGGCCAGTGGGGCAAAGGGTGCATAGAAACCCTAGAAATACTACTTGCAAGCTCAAAGTGGTGGGCACAACTTGGTTTAGGCATGTCGTCTTCGGCCAAGGTTATAGACCCCGTTATGATTAAAGAGTCAATGGAATTGAAGTTCTCGATCAGCGGTGAGGAAGTTGAGCGCATTCCTTGCATTGAGGGGACTCCCGGTAATGTTCCCTTTATTCTAGTGTTTGTTTCTACACTCCTCAATTGCTTTGCACTAACCTGTTTTCTTACTTCCTTTTCAGGTCAATTGGTTGTATGGAGTCTAATAAGCCCTGATCCACTGTCCTTGCTCACTTCACCCAAGCCGTATCATATACGGGTACCTTATGCAAGGTGGTTGTGGTCGAACATCACGTGTTCTTCTGAATTGCTCCTCTTTTATTTCGAATTTATTGCCACTGAGGGTCTCCTCATTGACCATGCAGGGGACCTAATAACCTATTAGAGATCGAGATGTATTCAATTAGACCTTATGCCCTATGAGGAGCCTATCTCTTCATAAATTCTTCAACGAATTCCTCCAACTCTTCTAAGTGTGTCTACTGACCCGTCCAAGCATGTCCCCCATCCTCCAATTCTTCTGAACACCCTTCCACCAATTCTACTCAGGCAAGGGAAGTTTTTGATTTTTATAAGGGAAAGGAGGTGGTGGAACTTTATTTCGATGAGGCTACAATGACTAAGGATTCCCTTTCTTCCCTAGAGTCTATCGGCTACTCTACTTCACTAGAGCAAATGGTTGGCCCATCATCCTAGGTTCAAAGGGATACATTGAACCTCTGTTCAACTCTAAAGCACTGAAAAATGAATAGTCATTGACGTGATAGATGGTAGAATGATACCCCAACAATAGACTGAGGCAACTGTTGCCACGGTTACTACCGTTTCAAAAGCTTCCTCTACCACCCTAGTTGACATCCCCCAAGGTCCTCTTTTTCCAAGAGCATATGTTCCCACAAGATCTTCCTTGCGAATTTTGTAATTTTGACCATGGACCAGTGCCCAAGAAGACTCAGCTCAAAGAGATGTACCTTGATCTGTCTATCAGGTCAATCTGTCCCAGCAGGCCGATTCAACTCATTATCTCAACCCTCCTCAAGTGGACACATCTCATACATCCGGTCACGTGCCACTTTAGTTGCAATGACCTATTCATCCACCCCATGTATGCTGGTGCCCTATTCCCATCTCCAACTTGGTCATTAAGCATCCAGGGCTTGCCCTGCCGATGTTTTATGGCTTTTATTTGGAGAGGGATATGAAAGGATCTATCAAATGGAGATAACCGAGTTGTTTGGTTGGTTGTATCCCTACTGTTATATGCTAATGTTTTTCTTCCCTTTTGAGTTTTTTTGGACCTTCTTCATGGCGTATTCTCATGATTGATTATTGTTGTTTGTAGGCCATGACTGGTGGTTTTGATTTTTGAGGTCGGCATTTGCCTCAATGATGCTCTCAAAGACAAAATTGAAGCCCTTGAATCTATAAAGGCAACTTATGAGAAGGGAAATCTTTAGAAGGGGAGCTAAATGCGGCATTTAAACCAATTACCCATGCCTTTTTGATAACAACACTTTCTAATTTCAAGAATGAAATTGTTTAAGGGGGATAAGTTGTAAAGACTTGAATAAAATACAATCATGAATAATATTTTTCCGGAATTCGAAAACTTCTTTCGCTTATGTTATTTGACCACCTTATGATTTCACGTATATTTTCACGAGTGTCATATACACCTTTGATGCGCAAATGCATGCACACATACCCAATGTACATGTTACGTCACATGCATTATATATATATATAATATATATATATATATATAAAATACTTACATATTAGATGAACGATGTACACATACATATATTACGTACGTGCGTGCATTGTATATATATGTATACCTAGTATATATACTACATCATATATATGTATAGGTGTGCATTTATACATGTATTTTGTAGCCATATATGCATTTATTATACACACATGACATATATTCCTTTCACATTTTACCTCATCTTATCCAAAACCAAAAACGAAACACCAACCAAAACCACCTTGGTTTTTCTAAAACCAGCATCCATCTTTCACCCATCAACCACCCTTATCTATTGCATTTCCGTCACCCCTCTCCAGCTTTTGCAGCCTTGAAAACCCCCTCACACTTTGGAAAAATGAGTATAGCTTTTAGCACGAGTATCGAAATTGCACACCGTTTGTTTTGTTTAAAACTATACACATAGAATTTCAAATATATATATATATATATATATATATATATATATATATATAACTGTATATTGTGTCTTATTTTTACCAGAGCAAAATTAGTTTTTTGATTAAATTTGAGAAGTAGTTTTGGTGTTTCAAAATGAGGTATCCAACTTTCAACTAACACGACAGTATCATTTGAACTCTGTTCTTAACCTATGATCTATCATTGAAAAGGTTGTACAGTGTAGTTTTTATTAATGTTAGACCCAGTAGCTCTATTTATAGATTATAATATTTTAGAATATTTAAGATCGAACCTAACTAAATAACTTTGGCCACTCGAGCGACCTATATAAAAATTGAAAGATTAGTTTGTTAATTACTGCACGTTTCATGGTTATTTTGTTCGTTTGTGCGTACTGTTCAGGTCTAGAATAGTGGTTTGTATATTCATATGGTCATGCATTAGTGATGGAGTCAGATGTTCATATCATCATGCATTGGTGATGATTACCTGGATTGGTGTCTTGGTGATTCTGGAGGTGTAATTGCATAAAATATTACTGGGTTTGGGGATGTCTCAATGGTCAAAGGTTGCCCATAAACCTATTACTTGGTTAGATGTAGCCTTGATTCGGTGTCTTTGTGATTCTGGCGGTAAGAGACCATTAAAATCTTAATGGGTGTGAGGTGCCCTGACGAACGGAAAAAGCCTGTGAACTCACCTGGAGTTTGGGATCAAATTAGCACTCAGCATAGATTGGAGTCTGGGATTAGATTAGGTCTCAGCATAGGTTGGAGTTTGGGACAGAGTGTATGTCTCAACATAGTTGCACGAGTACATTGATATTGGAGTTGCATGATTTGCATGTCATACACTTAGCATGACATCGTTATTATTGTTGATATGCATGATAAGGATATGTTATTGGTATGAACCTATTTTATTCAACATCATCATGGATGCTATGTATTTTACTACTCGAGCTTCGGCTTACTTTTTTTTAAGTAACCATTTTATAGTACTGAAGTTGAGCTAAGAGATTTGAATATTAGTGGATTTTTTGTGGTTTTGTAATTTATTTTCTTTGTATCAGTTGTCAATTATTTTTAGTTTTGCTATTTGAGAGTTTGTGGGCCCTTAGGATTTATTTTTGATTTGTTAGGATTTTGAAGACAGATGTATTTGAGCTTATATTTTATATTGAGGTTTATGGTGTAATGGAGTTGACGATAGATGTACTTGGGTTACAAGTATTGATTTTAATTGAGATTTTGGAGATTGATTATGGATTGTTTTATTGCTCAATTCATACCCTTGAAGCTTGGGGTGTGACACATTCCACAGCAAACCATGAAAATCTTATTCGAGAAGATTTCGACTAACCTAAGTCATGGGATGAATTTCATCTTAGGGTCGTGCCTTGAAACTTAGCCTGTCATACTTGTTAAGGAAATGGTAAGAACAATAAATATCAAAGCACGAATGGTAAATGAACTAAGTAAACGAATGTAGAATACAATTACCTCAAGATTTCGTAGCTCAAATAAGGTGATACAACCTACCAAATGAAGAACACGAAGAACACCAAACTTCAATGTAGTTGCCGAAAAAACAAAATATGGAATACTATGTTGAAACCCCAAACTAAGCGACGAAAATCTAATCTAACATTTATGGATATGATCTAGAGTTATAGAATATGAAGAACAATATGAGAAGGACGAGAAAACAACACTTTCATTGATTGAAAACCTAGATAGAATTAAGGTATTAAAAACTTAACTAATGGTTGCAAAAATACAAAGTAGAATATCCCTAAAACGATCCCCAACTTCCTTTATATATGCCCAAGAACAAATCCCAAAGGATCCCCTGAAGCCAAAATGTCAAAATGTCTTAAATGATCTTCGTGACACAAGCTCTACTGGTAGAGAGTGAAACTATCTTCATTTTGCAATGCTCTAACGGCAGAGAATTGTTTTACTGGTAGAGAGGGCCATTTTGCACATTTTCATTTTTCAAGCTCTCTTCCATTCCGACCTTCATTCCTTCCATTTTGAACCTCCAACACTTCATTCTCGGGCCTTCATCAACTCTTTAACTTGCCTCCAGGTCTTTGGACTCCATGGGAACATTTGGATACACATTTAAGCTCGAAAAACCTGAAATGAAAAAAATAGAACCATGCATGTAAAATATCAAATAGAATGATGAATTTATTCGTGCACACATGACAAAATGGATACTTTGAGCCACATAATTATGCAATATAGCGCACTCAAAACACCACCCAACTTGAAAATTGTTAGTTTCTAGCAACTCAACATTCAAAACAACAAAAATAAAAACTACTTCTCTTCAATTACAAATGACTACCATATGCTTGATTCTGTTTATTCAATAGCACAATTGCATCTTACAACAATATGCCAATATCCATCTCACTAGCTATCAATCAATGAATAAAATGGAACAAATCTAGCATAGGCATGCAAATAAGTATGTTAACCAAAGCGGGCCTCGATTCCAATACTCACAACTTGCCCTCAAAATAAAATTCACTCAATATGAAACAGGAATTTGCATCCTTGAATTGCGCAACAATATACAAAGTGATGAGATAGCTATGGATTCAACAATTCAGCTCAACAACAAGTCAGTGTTATATGTGCAACAATGGGACATGGGAATGCAACGTGGATACACCAAATTCTAAAGGATGCAACTACTTAACATATATCAAAATCAAATCCATAGCATTCCAAAGGAATCAATAAGGACTTAATAAGCATATAATGACCTTGGGTTCAAAAGAACGGTGAAACAAAATTAGTGCGGGCCTATACACGGCTTGGTCACAACTACCTGGTGACCGGCACTGCATTCCAACACCTAGTCGTGTAAACTTGTGCAAAAAGAAGAAGAATAAAACAATAAAAACTAACTCAATCCCTATCTACTCACCTACTACTACTAACTGCCACTAACAGCCATCAAGCTACCCCTACACACTGTCATCTTTAGACTCATAGGGCCTCCCAAACTGCTGGATAATTTTCTTCACACAACAATTCAACTTCTTTCTCATCCTCTTCTAATTTTTTATATTTTTTTATTGATAGAAAAAGATGATATTCAGCCACTCCTTAACTCTTTCTTTGAAAATTTTGAATTTGGGTCTAGATGAAGGTTGGAATGGTCGAGCGATAGGTCTGTGGGCTATATGTTTATTGGGTGAGATGTAGAACTTACCACCTTGGGATCATATTAGTGGAGCAAGAATTGATTTGAAGATTTTTCACAATTTTTGTCTGCTCTACCAGTAGGAATTCTTCCTCTACCAGTAAAAATGATTCTACCCAATTTTTTACCGAAAATTTTCTTCCTCATTTTTGCCAACCAACTCTTCAATATCATTCACAACACTCCCCAAAATACCTCCGAACATCTAGTTCCCGATGCCATACTCACTAAAAATTTAAAAAATCAGACTTGGTTTGAACTTTAGGAATAAGGGATTTATTTGTGGTTGAATCATGCAAAAATGGCTAGTATCCTTTTCCTTTATACATTGTGGATTCCATATTGATGCATGAAAGATTTTAACATGAATAGAGCATGGCATGCTTTGAACAAGAATGGATTAAGTGCGACATTGATACACGGGATGACACAAATTCTCTACTCTATATGGTCAACTTCCTCACTCACACGTCCTAGCTCAAAGTGTTAAAAATGGTTCATGTTTATGCAAATCAGGTGACTTGACACTCAATATAATATCAAGCGGATGCATGTCTCTTGCACGAGTCAAAACTATCAAGCATATGCTAATCCACTAGTTACAAGAGAAGTGTAACAAAATTTGGAACAATTAGGATGAAAATGTACTAAAATAAATTCTAAAAATGGACTAATCCCCACCCAACTTAAAGTTTGCATTGTCCTCAATGCAAGAAGACAATACACCATAAAGCATAAAAGAGTATTAAACATACCTGCGAAGTGGAATGTCAACCACCATATGCCTCGGCCACGTTTGAAGGTTTATTGTCACTTGCCCATCTCGTCATTGGAAGGGCTCTCAAGATGCACTCTTTCGACTTCAACTTGTGAATCCATAGCTAGTCACATAAGATCTTCATCGAGGCTTTGTAGGACTCACAACCGCATCACGTAATTGCACCTGTGGCTTTGATCCCCTGAATGCTACAATCACTCTAGCTTAGATTGAAATTACCAAGGCTGATGTGGTAGCTTGTAGACCCTACAAAGACTTAATCATTAACGATCTACTAAGAGCAAAAATGACTCCATGCAACAACAAATTGATTAGTGGGTTAGTCCAAAAAGAAAAACAAACGAAAATAAATAAAAACCATTAGTTGCCTTTAATGCAATGCTAAGTTTAACGTCTTCAGCCGAATGCATGGTCACATGTGTAGGAAAGATGTGATCGTGAGACCAACTACACAAGTAGCGAAAACGACCAAACTAAGAATTATCAGGTAGGCTTGGTCTAAAAATTTTCAATGGAAACCTCTCGAATGGATCATGGACATATGGATGCGCTTGGTCTACCAAAGAGACCATAATGTGATTATAACCTCTTTGGCCATTTTCCCTTTCCAAAATATGATCGGTAAAAGGCGGAGGAAAATGGTCCTTTCTAACTTGCTGGTGTTGGTCCGAGAGTCCTAAAAGTTTGCTCTCCTGGTGATCTTCTTGAATGGGAGAAATCACAATAGGATAGTATCCAGTCTTATCAAGGGGGGAGGCTTCCAATTGCTTAGAAAATATTTGGATTTCTAAAGGTAGAGAATGGACAATTAATGGACAGATAAGTTTGCGGTTTGTCTAGAGGTGACTGGTCAACAATGGGTACCCAATTTCCTATTCCCATAGCTTTGTCATCCCTGAGTGAGGACAAGCACTCGAACTCCGGTGAATCTAAAAATGTGGTCTCTTCAGTAGTGAGGCTAGTTTTGAGAAGATTAGAGAATAAATAAGAGTCCCCATGTTCTTGGTCTAAAGTATCAGTGAGGCTCATATTACGGAACTCGTCATCATCCCCAATTTGCTCACAACATTAAACATATTGCTCAATTCAGTCAATTGGGAATTGATGTCCCCAATGGCTTGCATGTTTTGCTCATGTATGGTGGCTTGTTCCTACATAAACATCTGCAATGTATCCTCTAAACTTGACTTATTACCTAGCTGGTACACATTAGAATTCATAGAAGGTTCCTAAGGAGCATAATGTTGCTAGTTATTGGGCAGTCCCTACATGAAAATTTGAAGATTGTCTTCCAAACTTTGCTGATTAGGCGATCGATATGTAATGGAATCCATAGCAGGTTTCTAGAAGGCATATTGTTGCAAACTATAAGGCGGGCACCATAGTGGTTCCTGCCATTGAGAGTAACAACCATGGCTTTGGAAATTGAATGGGTATAGATAGCCACTCATGGTCCGTACAAGTATATCATTATTGGCCCCTCTTGGGCAGCCATCGCGCTGGTAGGGAGGTTTGAATTCTGACAAGTTTGTGGGTGCAATTACAAGTGTAAACACTCATACACCAAAATTATCCTCCTCGACCAAGAAAGTAAAAAGAAAAAAGAAAAATTCTAAACAAATGCAAATTCAAGTGTTGTACCTTTAAAACTGTTTCCTGGCAACAGTGCCATTTTGATAATGGCTGCGACAAAAGGTCACATGTGTCGTTGAGGTGCCGATCGAGTCAAATACAAAATAGGACTTCTCTCAAGTATGAAAATAGTATAATGGAGAGTCTGGAATATCAATCCACAGGTTACGATAAAGGTCAGGACAAATGATTTTGCAACTATTACGTTTCAGACGCTAACCTCTATTTCGGAGAAATGGTTGTTATGCTAAGGAACTGAAAATACAACTAGTGAGAGAAATTCAATAAAATAAAAGATAGGCCTGGTCTTTGGAATCCATTCATCATAGACTTCCGCTAGTCAATATCTTCTCTTTTGATAACTCGGTCTAGTTCTAGGCTAGAGGTTCTAGATCCAAAAATATATCATTGAAAATCATTTTGAATTAGAAAATGTGTTTCCGAATTGGTTTAAATTTGACAGCAAAAGGTCAAAACCCAGGAGGACATCAACTCAACATTAGATATACCAAATTTTACGGTGATAACTAATCAAATTCATAACACTCCGTACTTGTCTCAACTAATGAGAACTTTAATCGATTTTGTAACAAGTTGGGGAATGAATTTGTTCACATAACATTTTAGTCAAAAACAAGGACATCGATCCAAGCATTAAATGTTCCAAATGCACTTTGTGCACACCGAATCAAGTACTTCCAATACATCTTTCTCAGGCCTTCATCAACTCTTTAACTTGCCTTTGAGTCTCAGGAGTTCATGGGAACATTCAGATATGCATTTAAGCTTGAAAAACCTGAAATGGAACAAATAGAACCATGCGTGCAATATGAAATATAACGACGAATTTACTCATGCGCAAATGCCAAAATGGATACTTTAAACCACATGATTATGCAATATAGTGCCCTCAACGTGTTTGCCTAGGAATTTTCTTTAAACGGCCCTATTGCACCAAGTCGTCCAGTACCTCCCGAGGGAGAAGCACTTCTCAGTTGTGTGATCATGATCCTTGTGGAAGCTATTATATAATTTGAAATCTTGTCGGCTCAGGTCCCCACCTAATGGTCTAAGGGCATGAAAGTATGCTTCTTTTTCAATCTTTTTGAGGATTTTAGAGAGTGATAGGTTGAATTTTGTTTTGATGGCATTCTCCCTTCTTCAGTCTATCTCTATCTCAACTCTTTCTCTTTTGAACTCATTTGTTTTGGAGCATCGCTCTCCTTCTACTGTGACTGTCTTGGCTCCTCTTTCTACATTTTTCTCCTCCTTATTTTCTTCTCTCCTCTCATGTTCCATAGCTAGGAACTTGTCCTCCACGTTAGCAAATTCGTCTACCATTTTTATGAGGGCTTCGAGGTCCCTCGGCTTCTTTTGAGCCCTTGGCCAAATATTTTCATCCAGTCTCAAGGTCTTGCCCCTGCTTTGATTCTACAAGTTGGGCTCTGCCTTTATTAGCATTTTCAAATAATTGAGGACATGCTTTGTTACTAATTTCTTTTCAAGCAAGAAAATCTCAAAAACCAAGTAGAGGTTGGTGACAATGAATATAGCCAAAGGGAAATCTTTGAGGCCAAATGCACAGAGATATTAGAACTTTTACAATGAAGTGGAGCATTCTGTGGAGGTATTCGTAGTTACTAGCCCTATCGTAGAGTGCAAAGATCGACATTTTAAACTTGGCTGGGATTGGTGCCCTCATGATATATCGAGAGAGTGGGGTTTGTGTCCCCTTGTCCTCAGACTAACCCTCCCCCTTAGACTTCCTTCGAATGTTTGATTTTGTTCTCTGCTTTATCTCTTCCTTCTTGTGTCACCCTAGGGGCTTGGAACTTCCTTTGTCTTCAATGTACTCATAGGTGACTTTTTGCTTATGATTTGTGACCTCGACCAGCTTGATTGACTTGTGCCCCCGAGACTCTTGTGTAGGTGAGCGGCAACTCAGCTCTTCTGCATAGTGTTTGTCTTGAGGACGTCCCCGAGTTTGTTATTTTTCTAGTTTCCTTCCATGCTCTTTCTCTACCTCTTTCTTTTCACATAGGGAGGCTATTTTGGCATCTTCTACCATATTCTTGAGATGATGTGGCTCTCTATCATGTTCATCTAAGCGTTGTAATAACACTTTGGTGAGTCCAACCAACTCTGCAGTTGTCGGGATGTCGATATTAATGAGGGTGGGCTGACGAATGCCATTTGTTTCCCTGCCCAACACCTCCTCCGCCCCTTGTTGGGGGTCTCTGTGGGCACCTGCATTGCTCAACTGAATAGAAATATATGGCACGATCACGTCCATGGAAATTTTCATTTTTCAAACTCTGTGACACTCGCCCATGAGTCCTATCCAAGCTCAAAAAAGGGTTGACTTGGATTTATCCCTCCTAATTCTTTAGTCAAAAACCCTAGCTATGCAAGGGAACAAGCAGTTTGACACATTGCAATCAATAGAAAGAATACCCTCCAATGGTTTAGTAAGAACCGGAATAAGGAAAAGCTCGTAAAATTGATGTTCTGTAGACCAAAAAATATATGACAAAACTGATATATAAAACGAATAATAGGACTGATCGACATGATTGGGTTGGCTTAGCTGAGCCGATAGAGCAATGATGACCCAACCTAATTTTGTCTGATGATTGGTCGGTTGTACAAGATTGATTTTGTGCTAAATCGGGATATGTATGCCGAGTGGTTTGCCTATAGTTCTAGTTATGGTCGGACCAGTTAAACGGGCTAAAATTCAGTTTATCGACTCAGATATACTTAGCCCATAGAAAGAAATAGTTTTTAGTATCATTTCTATGATTTTAAATCCTACAAGTTCCTTGGGAAGTTTACTTTTGCAATTATAGTCAAACCCAAACTTGTATTCAACCAATCAGTACTTAACCCATGTATGCAAACTATGCGGAACCACATACGGCTATAGTGTTGAACAAATCCAACCCAAATCCTTGTATCCGCTCATAATCCAACTAGTCAACACTAATAAATTTTCTCAATGATCATAGGATTGAATTTTGATAGTATGTTCTTGACCTATCGTTTTAAATAGTGTCGCGGTTAGAGACTATTGTGATAGACTTTCCTTCGAATACCATATGACATTCTAGAAGCTTGAATTTTAGATCAACTTGGGGACTAATTAAATCTAACTATTGAAATAATTGTTATTATATTCTACGAAGACTAAATTGTGGACTCTCTCATCCGTCTAATGGAGAGAACTATTAGTGGCCTTAGATTCACCTTCTCACTTTATCTCAATAGCTAAGTCTTCCTTGCAAAAGCAGAAACAAGTCGAGACACTTCGCCCAACGATGGGTGGCCGGATTCTCCTATGATAGCTTAGCAATGGATCAAATGTACTCATAGAACTGTGTATTCTCCAGTGTGAATACTCCTTGCGACATACTCAGGCGATGCACTTTCTAGTACTGTGAACTCGTGTGATACCCATTGTGCCGTGTCAATTTGGAAGATACCCATGGCAGCGTTTCTTTTTATTTTTGAGTTGCTACTTGATTTTAGACACCAAGAATTCATTTAATGAGATTCTCATAGTTTGTGAGATAGTGGTATAAAAAAGGGAAAGGTGTTAGGACACCACTTCGTTCAACCCAAAGGTTGGTCTCTAGTTGTTTGATTTAGAACATTTAAAGTTTATAATAAATTAACTTAACAAGAACATTTTGTTAAGTCTCTTTAAAGGCAGAAAGCAATAAACTACTTAACAATAACCCACTATTTTATATTCAATAATATAACATTTTTTGCGCCTTTTGATTTGCTAGTTACGTTTCATGTATATACGTATGTAGTGCATCGTATGTTTATACATGGATATTGTACATATGTATATGTATACACACACACATTAGTGTACACACATCGGGCTCTGCGAAGCTCTCAATGTTCTCTACAACTTCCTAATTGACCTCATCATGCGAATCCTCCGTCTAGACACTCGTTCTCCCTCCTCAAGCTTTTAGGGTTTAAATATCTCTTGAAAAAGCTGTGTATATTTTATAAAAACTAATTTTAGGGTTTCCTAATCCTTTTATACTCATAATTAGGTTAATTACATTAATCCCCCTCGAACTACCACAACTCTCGCATCGAGTTCTAACGTTCCAATCTATTATGATTAAGTCACGATTAAATATTAAACTCAAAACCACGAGTTCCAAAAATTATAAAAGCAAGAGGTCGAATCTTGGGTCCTCACAGAAACTCACTACGATCACGACACATATATGTGAGGGTACTTCTCCCGAATTTTATCCTCCCACTCCCACGTTGATCCTTCTTTGCCTTGGTTGTTCTATAACACTTGAACCAAAGGAATCTTCTTACACCTCAGCACTTGATCACAGGAGTCCAAAATACTTATCGGTTCCTCTTCATAGGATGCAACTCAAGTTTGGACCATTCAAGCACATGCGACTTATCCGGCTTGTACTTTCTCCACATCAACACGTGGAACACGTCGTGAATACCCAACAATCTTGGCGGTAAGCACAAACGATACACAACTTCTCCAATCCTCTCAATAATGACAAATGGGCCAATATATCGCGGTGAAAGCTTTTCCTTCTGCCCAAAACGTGATAGATCTCATCGCGGTGACATCTTCAAGAACACATGATCTCCCACTTCAAATGACAATGGACGGCGATGATGATCGGCATAGTTCTTTATCTCTGATGAATTGCTTTGATTAGCTCAATGGTCCTCTCTTGGGTGGCCAAAAGTCGTTGGCGAATCAATTTCATACTATCGGTAGTCTCCCCAATTAATTTTGATCCCACAATGGTCGTCTCTGCCAATTCGGTCCAACACACAAGTAATCTGCACAGTCGCCCATACACGTCCTCATAAGGCGCCATCTCGATACTAGATTGGTAGCTATTATTGCATGCAAATTTGACAAATGGTAAGTGATCCTCCCAATTTTCTCAAAAGTCCAAAATACAAGCCCGAAGCATGTCCTCCAATATCTAAATTGTCCGTTCGGATTGTCCATCCATTTGAGGGTGATAAGCCATACTAAACAAAAGGTTTGTACCGAGTGTGGTTTGCAAGCTCTACCAAAAACATGCAATAAACTGTAGATCTTGATTAGACACATGATCGACCGGCAAAAGTGTCGCTGATGCGCCGGCCAAATCAGTATTTTAATTGAGTAAAA